>DWHK01000517.1:0-13678 GCA_018247855.1 Graphium androcles | reverse complement strand
CACATACACAACCCAGGGCCGAAACAACTATTTGTAGGCCATACAAATATTTGCCCTGGGTGGGAATCGAACCCACGACCTGTGATGCCGCAGCTAACGTCTTAGCCACTGTACCAACTGGTCATCCGATCATCAATGATTAACTGTAATAAAATGTTTTACAATCTTTAAACTCTTTGTAAGTGGTAACCCAGACCATGAAAATGAACACATTTTGTTTTAAACTATAAAATTTACATAAAAAATTGTATAGGAATTTGATGGTTCATGTTTTAAGTTATTAAAGAAAGAGAAAATTTTGTGTGTGAACAAGATATATAACATTACCAGCTGACCCAACAGTCATTGTCCTGTGTTAACTATGAATATTGAATTCGAATTGGTTTGATTAATAAAAATTATTATACAAAAACATAGTATTTATTCGCTCAACCAAACATGGTTATTGTTATTTTGAGCAATGGTTGGGAAAACTCTATCGTTAGGTCATTGATTCAGTAAAGTGACAAAAAATGGCAGGTAATGTAATATATCCGGATAATAAGTCAACAGGTATTTTGCCATGATCAATATCGAGAAATAGTATGAAGAAACTATTTTCAACGAATTTCTATAAATTGGACGACTTACTACGAATATAAATTTGCGTAAATTTTTTCAGTTGGCGTTGACCGTAGTATTACTGGTAATGTTTGGCGAAAATCCACTGCCAATAAAATCATTGCACCACCAAAGCAGTGTTGGTTCTTTCATAAATTTTGCAACATCCTGTCTAATGCTTCCAAAGATGCTGCTGCTAAGTAGCTACCTAGCAGCAGTTGGCATAAAAGTTTCTTGAATAATTATATAAATATAAATTTTGTTGCGTCAAAGGACATCATTTAAAAGCAATTATTGTGTTGTAATGTATAAAATCTGTCTCTTTTCCGAAACCAATTAATGTAGAGGCTCTGGTGGTTGGCTTTACCGCGAAAGACAATGTAGGTGCTTCATTTTTAAACTTAAATGCAGTACAATATTGATACAATCACGTTCGTTGATTCAAATTAAAATATCTTTATTCAATATAGAAGTGTTTATACTTACATATTGATTATCACAAGAAATTACCATCGGTTCAGATAATAAAGCCAGTGACCTCAGAAAAACCGGTGTAAGAAACTCAGCGGGACTAATATTTTTTAAGTTTTTTTTTCAATATTATCTTATAAAATTAACATACAATAAATTTCATTTGAAAAAGACTGGAGCAAGCAGTTCATTACCAGGGTGTGCTATCATTTAGATCAACAATAAAATCTTAAAGTAACAAAAAAAGTAACTAAAAACACCATACCTCCAATTTCAAAGCCACGGATTCCGGGTACGGCACGTAGCGAGCATCGCTATTGCCTCTATAGAACCAGCTGCATCTATTAAAGAATACGGGATCATCATATGCATATTATTCCATCACCAATTAAAATAACTTCAAAATAAAGAAAAGATGAAACAATATCTATTTCAATATCTCTTAAACTACTAAAGCGATTTTGTTGCCCAACGAACTTCAAAATTCTACTAATATATCTCTAAAATTTTATTTGAATTGGAGCATTAGTTCGAGAGTTATCGCGGAACGTACATACATATGTACATACAAAAAATGTGTTTTCGCCCCAACTCTAATTGTAAGATAGTACAGGAAAAACTGATAACATCAAAATTTCGTCTATAAAAGGTTTATGGAGCATGGTTTCAGCATCTATAATAAAATTACGCATTGAATATTACTTACCACTTGATTCATTTAAAAAAATTCACCGTCAGGCCTATTATCCCGCTGCGGAATACTTTGATGACTAAACTGATGCTATTGTTGTTTCTCATCAGCGCCTATTTGTTTAGTGGAGACTATGTATACAATAAAATTCTAAACCAATATCATAAAAGAGCAACTGCTATATTTTTAACCGCTCCATTTTTTATTTTTCATAAGAACGCGCAAGCCTCTATGTAAATAACCGTATCTTAAATTCGCAATTGGAGGGTTCTATAACTGAGATCTCTGGCACGTTAAAAAATATTACTCACCGCATGACATTTGTCGGTTTGTCAGACCAATACACGGGCACTCTTAATCTGCCCTCCACGTGAACGTCAAATCTGCCACCGTCGGTCGCCACAACTGTCTCGTCGTCCAGTTCAGCTGTTAAGATGAATTCACAAACGTTGTGTTTTAACTTATTTTATTACGAGTACCAAGATTGGACACTCAGAAGAACTGCCTCCGTGGCCTCGTGGTAAAGGTGGCCTTGCTTTACAAACCGGAGGTCATGGGTTCAAATCCGGCGGAGGGACAATGACTGTGTTGTTGTTTCTTAGTTGGGTTTGAGCAATGCGGGCTGAATACTCGATTGGCTGACAATTAAAATGATCCACACGACAGATGGGTATGTAAAAAGTCAGTCCTGCTCCTGATTTCTCTCCTGTCGTGTCGGATATCCGTCCCATAGGGCTATTATAGTAAAGGTACAGAGAGTGCATCTGTGTCTGTGCGTACACATGTGCACTATAATATCTCCTGCGCAGTTGGCTAATCTCTGAGTAGATTGGCCACCGTGGCGGAAGGTCAGGTCGGTCAGGAGAACATTTAGACACTCAGGACACCTGAAGGGTTGCCACCCTCCTCTGTTTAAATCGTCAGTGCAAATGTCGGTCATGGATAGCCATAATTCCCGAAAAGTTAAGACAAGTAAAGAAATGGTGAAGGGATAGCTAACCAACAACTTCACAAGCCAAGTATTATAGGTGATAGAGCAGAACACCTTTCATACAGCTCTTGCTGCACTTCCACGGCTTCTACACCAAGTGAAGTACCGCCGCCCTTCACAAAACTCAGCATAAAATGAAGTATGCATGAGTTTTTGGGGTGGAGGATGGCCATTTCTACCCTCTTCTTTTCCCACTCCTTTCCTCTATGTTCCTGACTCATCCCATCTAATAAAAAACCTATTCTATTCAAATTGCTGGCAACGCACATGCAACTCTACGGGTGTTGTGTGTCCATGGGCGACGGGAACACTTAACTTCAGGTGAACCGACTGCTCGCTTGCCAACATTTATTTATAAAAAAAAGTGTACATTATTTCAATTACAAGTACAATTGAGTAAGATTTTCTCACTTTATACCCACCTACTTTAGGTTGATCAAATACTAATGTAATTAGAAAATTTTATGAATACTATCGCTAATATAAATCAAATTGTATCGTGTAAAATTCGTGCGAATACGATACATAATTTTATCAACTTAGGTATCTGTTAAGAAAACTGTTCGAACTTTGAAACTATTTCGAAACTTGGGTATCTGATATTTCCGCGTCAAATACCGAACAAGTAATTGGGCTGACTACAAAATCTAAAAATCAACAGATGTTGTACTAACTAGGATATATATTACTGAAATAAATTTGGAAAAAAATCTTATCAAAACTCACTTTTTACATTGATATAACATAAAATTATAAAATTAATAAAATTGTGTCGAAATAGGACCATAAAAATCAATTCTAGAGCTCACGGCTGTTGTGGGCGTTTTCCAAGGCAGTTGAATCCACGTTGGAGAAACCTTTCCACAACGGCTTATCCTCTTGATCCACCCGATAAAACCAGTGATGTTTGACCGGGCTGTACTCTCCAGAAGAACGATTCTGAAATATCTAATACACTTTAGCTGCAGAATAGTCGATTTTTAAAGTAAATACGCTAGAAGATAAAGTGAAGACGTGGACTTCGTTATATTTTTCCTAAAAAATATTTGAATCGATCTTTACATGAAAGTTATCGTAAAAAGTTATTTACAATGCATCGGAAAACGAAAAATGAAAAAAATTCAAATTCTGGTTATGTATTCGAGGAAATGACGCATTTGCTGCGTGGTGTCATAATTTTATATAAAACGTAAATAATAATAGCTAACAACTAAAAAAGAAATAAGAACCGCTCCATAGAAAAACTTTAACCGTCTAAAAAAGAAGTTGTAGTACCTCAGTCATTATGGCAACGCTGTCTTCTTTTTCTTCCTGTATGTAAGGATCGAAATTGACAGTGACAGATCGTCCACCATCTTCTTTGTTCTTCTCCATAACGTTGATTTCGTTATTTGCGTCCGAACTATTACCGTTCATAAGTTTCCTAAACTTGACCTTGCTAGAACCTAAAGTATCTAATTTCTTAATATTTATTTCACTATCTATATCCGATTTAATGTTACAGCAATGTTGAGGTGGATCAGCAACAATTGAAGTTTTACATTTAGGAGCTGTTTCTACTAGTTTTTTCGATATACTATTAGATTTGTTAATTTTAACGCTATTTGAGGTTTTATTATTAACGATTTTCGTATTGCCATTTTTAGAATTAACGGAATTTAATGTGTCGTCATCGTAAACGACGGTAAAGAAGTTGACCGATCTAACAGTTTGTTCTTTTGGAATGAACCCTATGTTAGCAGGAGATGTCAAATCTTTCATTAGATTCATATTAGCGACATATGTTTCATGTAGAATGTTGAACTTATCGTCGAGGTTATTTCTGTTATTTGATGAAGGTGCCGTTTTGTCTACAGTTGAACTATCACAAGCGACTCCTAATACATTTGTTGAAGTCATTGTTTCTTGCCTGTAATGATCTTGGGACTGGCTTAACTCAAAAAAAGACTTCGACGGATCTGCTTGTGTTGGTGACGAAAAGTAGCTTGAAAGTCTACTGAAGTCATAAACATCCGAAGATTCTGTAGAAACCGGTGCGGCGTCCGATTGGAAATTAATTGGATCAATTACTAATCTTTCTCCTGCATTATGCGATTGATTTGTTGTTTCTACATTGCTAAAGTTAGACCGGATAACTTTAGAGAATGAGGGTGAAATTGATTGATTTTCATCGTCTTGTTCTTCACACTTTTTACCAAAAATACTTGCAAAATCTGGTAACTTGACTTCAGTTTGTGGTATTGATTCAGGTAAGTCATCAATAGATTCACTGTGCGATTTTTCAGATGGCTGTCTCATGATGTCCTCGGTCTCCTGAGATAAGAAATTGCTTGGATCTATGGAAAGCTGACTTGCTGTTAAGGCCGTGGACAAGTTACTTTGAGGTGGTAAATCTTGAATGTATTTCTCAAATTCATCTTTGTCGGTTGTTAAAAAACCTTCGTTAGAAACTAAGCTCAACTTCCTTTGAAATTCATCTTCGAAACCCGGTGGTACACGCATTAATGAACTTTGAGCGATCGATTGAATACTGTTCAGGTTTGACGGAGATGTGAGGGAGTTCCGGTAGTGATTCTCTACTGCGTAGTTGCCCGTGTCAAAATAAGATGCTATGGTCATGGGTGGACTGGCCGAAGTTGGCAATTCAAATGATTTAGAAGTGTTGTGCGCTTCAAATACGTCATCGACTTGATCAGAATGCGTTTCTTCCATCTTCTTATACCTTTCAACTCTGTTCGTAAAAGTATCGACGTCATGGGTGGGATCATCACTTTTCTCGCGCTCTCTAAATTCTATTTTGTCGTCATCGGTTTCTGATGGATCGATAACATATTCCTCAAATATTGGAAAATCCTTTTTCGCGTCTTGTTCTATGGAGTGTACATCTAAACCGCTTTCGTCTGATTTCGTATCATCTTCCTCTGCCGGAGGTGCCGACGGAATGCTCAATTGTCTCGGAAGTAAGGGTGATGTATCATCAAATGAATTTTTATACTCGGCCTTAATTTCATCGCTGGCGTTAGTTGGCATATTGTCAAAAAACAATGATTTGTTTTGGAAAAAACCAATAGAGCTAACATCAGGTTGTTGAAATGTATAGTCGTGCTCCAATAGAACGTTAGAAGAAGTTAAAGGCGTGTCATGTGTTCTCCAACCATAGTTTTGTATAACAGCTGAATTACCGTCGATATCGTCTAAAAGCTCCGTTGCCACTTGTACGTGTATGGTTTCTATCGTTTCTTCTGTAATATGGGTGATCGCAGCGCATTGATCGGTTTCAAAAGATGATGTGTTTACATCTGTAACATTTGTTTCGGGAAGGGGAACTTCAACAGGATTAGAAAGCTGTATAGGTGCAGTTATATTTTCTATCAGCTGATCTGTTAAGTTTTCTACTTCTTTTTCCTCTGGTTTATTCACTTCCCTACAAGTTTCACAAATGTTTAAGTCTTCGTTTTCATCTTGTTGTTCATCATTCAGAGCTATGTTTCTTTCAACAGCAGATGTTGCTGCCGTTTCAAAATAACTCGCAGCGCTCTGATCGAAATACGAAACTTCTTGTTGATTCTGAGATTTTTCGAATAGATTTATATTTTTAATTTGATTATCAATACCTGTGACCTGGTTTAAGGAATCAGATGTTGGCTCGCTGAATAATGATAGATTATATGACCCTGTGGTTTGGTCAAAATATTTTATTGCAGAATTCTCCATATCAGTCATGTACTTTTCTTTTGCAGAATGTGAGAAAAAATCGTTTCTTTCTTCCGCCACAGATTTTACTAAATCTTCAGATTTGGGTGCATTTAAATCGTTAGGATTTAATTTTGCCACATTGTCATCCAGTTCAGAGAGTAAAGGGCCTGTTTGTATTGCGCCTTTCTCTTTCAAACGATCTTGCACCGTCGGCAAATGTGATTTAGGATCCGTTTCAATATCAGATTTGCATTCGGGTGTAAATGAACTATCGAATAAATTTTGTATCTGGTGATGTGTTTCAACATTTGTAATCGTATTTGAGCTCATCCCTGGATTATAAAAACTTGGTACAGACCCTATTGCAGTGGACTCTTCTCGGCAGTCGGCTTTGCACGTATTAGTAGTTTTATCGTCAAACTTCCCTTTAGGAATGTTCTGCACATTGCCTGATATTGCTAAGGTATATTCTGAAGGAATATTGGAAACAAAGTTATTGTTATTTGCCTCATTGGAATAAGAGCTAGGTGTATAAGTGTTGTCTGTTTGACCACCAAAATAACTGTACGAATTATTGGACGGTGGGTAATATGCGTTATTCGGAGCTATGTGAACGTTACTATTTTCACTCATTTGATAGTTGTAACCGACATGCGATGTCGGTTCAGCACTAGGGACATATATTTCTAAGTTGCTTTCAGTTGTACTAAATTGATTTAAATATGTAGATGCACCTTGATTTATTGTATCGTATCCTACTTCTTCTTGTTTTACTGATGCGTCCATTTTTGTATAATTGTACGCCGGATCGAAAAACGTAGTGACAGTATTTTGAATCTTATTGATATCTATAGAGCTTAGTTTAGATTTCAATGATCCAATAATGCCGAACCCTTTGGACTCCTGCTGAGGACGATCAAAGTATTCTGTTGTCTGTCTGCTTAAATCAAATGCAGTATTATAATCAGGCTGTGTGTTAGAACTCATTTGTGACTGGTTTATACTATACTCAGGATAAGATGTGGCAGCTGCAGTAACATCTGTACTTGGACGAGTGATATCAAATGGCGCCATCTCAGGAGTTTGGCCAAATTGCGATAAAGATGTTCCAGCATTTGTTGGTATAGATTCTGGAGGAAGCTGTGGAGTGTATAGAGTTCCTTGAAACGTGTTCGTTGGTGTGGGATTAATTGTTGGTTTAACATTATTACTTATATTGCCAACGCCTTCAATGGGACCAGAATAATATTGGGGTCTTTTTTTTGTCATTCTAAAGTTTTGTGTGCTAGATATTTTCGGAGGTTGAGAAATAGGCTTCGCAGTTTCCAGAACACTATTTTCATTGAGCTCTACTGGTTTAGTGTCTTGATTAGAACCCACGTTAAAAGCCGATACGAAATTAGGATTTAGGACCATTGGCGGAGGAACTGAATTTGGAGGTGTGGATTGAAATTGAGGCATGTTTTTCAAAGACATCACGGTAACAGGTGGCACTATTGGAGTTTTGGATGTCAATTCTTCAGCAAGATTAGTAATGGGTGGTTCTAAATTCAACTGTGACAAATGGGTTACAGAGAGATCAGACGGCTGCGTAATATTGAAAGGTAGCTTCGGCGCAACATCTTTTTCAGGATTCTTTATAAGCTGCATTTCCTTTGACGCTGGTGTATTTATTGTTTGAAATATTGTTGGTGGTAAACCATGTGGTGGGGTATTTAAAATCTCTGAAGATGGATGCTGCTGTGATTTAACGGTAGACGTTTTGTTTACCACCTGCGTGTCTGCGAATTGATTTGGCATTATTGTAACAGCCGGATTTTGTTCAGCATGCGATACATTTTCTTCAGGTAGTGTAGAAATATCTGATGCTGGTACAAATATATTTTGTATTGGGACAAATGATGGTGGCGCTTGCTGTTTTATAACTGGATTGCTTGCCGAAATACGCCTCGCTATGGATGGTGGTAACACTGATCGTAGGTTACCCTGGCCTTCTGATTTGGGTAAACTAGAAAACATGGGTGGTGGTGGTATAACGGAGACGTTAGAAGCACTTGCTGGTACCACAGTCGG
This sequence comes from Graphium androcles, assembly GCA_018247855.1. Classification (NCBI taxonomy): domain Eukaryota; kingdom Metazoa; phylum Arthropoda; class Insecta; order Lepidoptera; family Papilionidae; genus Graphium; species Graphium androcles. The sequence continues at coordinate 5,156 of DWHK01000517.1, read as the reverse complement.
CTGAGGCGTAGAGACAGATATAGTTTGAGACATTTGTGGTTGGAAATAATCTATTTGATCACCTTTCGACATAGTTACGACTGATTGTTGGTTTGTGGTATCTGTTCTGTTGTTATTTTCAAAGAAAGAAATAGGTTTCATTTGATCATGTACATTTGTTTGTTTATCATCCACGTCAACCGAATAAGAAAATTGCTGGAAAATGTTTGGATTACTTTCGACAGCAACGTTAGATGCGATATTTTCTTGTAAAGGTCTATTTAAATGGGACGGTGTCGCCTGAATATAGTGGGCATTAGATTGAGTAACAGTAGCTGCTGTCAAATTGAAGTTCTTATCCGTAGCGTCGGTCGTTTCCGGCGTGAAAAAGGACGGTGCGTTTGTTATTTCCACGGGCGCGTTGACGACGGGCATGCTCTGAGATGTTTCTCCCGATCTCAGTCCCGGTATCGGCGCGTACATTTTCTTCCTCGTAGTTATGCGATAATTGGACGCGGTACCTGTAACAAGCAAATGCCGTGTTTATTGATAATTCTAGACTTTCTACTGATTAGCAACTAAGTGGCTTCCGACAGGAAACTAGTTTGTAGCGTTAGTCTAGTTAACAGGATTTTTATAAAGCATATAACAAGCTCTGATCTATATTACTTATAAGGAATAATAAGGTACAGATAATAATATTAAACAAAATAATAAAGTCCTCCTGACCGAATTTCAGCCACGGCAGCCGATCTACTTTGAGATCAGCAGCGCAGGAGATATTATGGTGCACAAGTGCACGCGCAGACACAGGTGCACTCTGTTTCTTTACTCTCATAACCCGATGGGACGGATATCCGATACGACCGGAGAGATTAGGCGCAGGACCTACTTTTTATATGCTCATTCGACGCATGGATCTTCTCTATTTTCAGGCAATCGGGTGATCAGTCAGCATTACCCAAACCCAACTGAGAAACAACAACAAAGTGATTGTCCCCCCGCGGGATTGCAACCCACGACCTCCGGTTTGTAAAGCAAGGCCCTATACCATTAGGCCACGGAGGCAGTCATATAATATTATTCCGCTTATAGATACCAACGAGTAATATAATTAATTTTCATAGCGTTGCGAAACAGTGGTTTATCTGACGTTATGTGTAAACAGTTGCCCATGAACACCGACGCCATCCAAAGAGTTGGAAATGCGTTACCACTTTTCGAGAAAAAACGAGACGATAAAGATTGAGAAGAGTAAGGTGAGAAAAAATAAGAGGCTATAGATCTTGACATGTCAGGTGGTGGTACCTCCCCGGCCAAGTCGATGATCAGATCAAGAACGTAAAACGATATACAATGAGCACGGTTCTGATTTTATTTTCATCTATAGTTTTAAAGGTCTTCAGCTTTACTCGTTATTTCGAAGCGGAGTAATGTTGTTCAACCAAATTGGAAAACTTAAGACCGTCTCAATCTGTCCGCCTGGCTGAACTTAATTTACGACGACCAATAAACTAAGCAGCAAATATTGCAATGCACGAATGTATGAGAACATATGGCACAAGTGCGATCTTCCTTCCTCTCTTTCTCTCTTTTATAGCCTTATTAGAAACATATCCGATGCGAGCCGAGGAAGTAATTGTCCCCCAATGGTATTTAAAACCACGACGTCGATTAATATATCATTTTCACAGTAGGTTTGAATTTAGCCTCAAACAAAAGCCAGAAATAGAGGCGCCATCTATAGTCTTTACAACTCGGGTACCAGCTGGTATTTCAAGTCAATTTATCATGTCTCCAACCTTTCCAATGATGATTCATATCGCCCTCTGCACAGGTCCTAATCCATTGAGATCAACTGACACTAATCGCTAGGTTTCCGACCGTGTGCTTAAGGTGAAAGCTGCACCAGATACATAAATCACGTGAGCCGGCTTGCGCAAGCTTCATTAGATCCTAGACTGGCAGTCTAGACCCAGAATCACGTCTAATTACAGGCGACGGAGAAAACCCGTCATCGCGTGTGTCCCTTGTTACACACGACACGGCATTTCCGCTCGTGTCATTTCAATGGAATACATAAGAAGGCTAACACACTTTAGGCTCAGTGCCAAATTTATCTATGATTACACGGTAACGGTAAGATAGTGCATACTTTTCTGAAATCAACTCGATAAAGTAGTTTCCGTAAAATATGTATCAATGTGTTGAATGCACAATAAATAAAAAATATTAAGTCTTTATCCAACAATTGCATGTGATAATATAGTGCACAAGCGTACGAGCAAACACTTGTGTAGTCATTCTTCCTTACTCCCATAGATAGTTCAGAGAAAGATTAGCTGAACTAAGAAATTGATCCATTGCCAAGGTGTTAGACAAGTAAATTCACAACGAGTTTGCCATTTTTAAAACTAGCTCCTCTCTTTTACCTGATGTTAAGATGTGCGTTTCCAGCCTAGGAAATTGAGTAGGGTAGATAATAAAATATCAAGGAAAGGATTGAGAAACGAAGGGGGTAGGAATGGCCAAACCCGGCAACCCGAAAAGCCATGCATACTTATTTTAAGCTGGCTTTTTGGGAAGGACGGTGGTGCTTCCTTGGGCGAGTGCATTTATAAGTGCAGCACTAGCTGTATGAAGGATGTTATGCTCGTCCAAACAGCTCTTGCTGCATTTTTAAGAGGAGAAATAGACCATCTATCGGCAGAGCATGATCGGGAAAGTACTAGAACTAGTAGATTTAATACTGTACACTTGTGAGGTTGTTGGGCAATAAACCTCCCTAAACTATCTGTTCTACTTTCATCTCTTTTCCTCTCCTTCCTTTTTAATCCTATAACATCTTTTCCACCCAATGAGCTATTCTTTCCAAAAATAGTAAGCACTCCTGATTTTGTAGGTCTTATCATTTAACAGCAAATGAATAGACTGCTCGCTTGCCAACTTCTATGTATCAAGAAGCCTCCCGTTTTCTTTCTTCTTGTTGCTATATTTCTACGCGCATAAACAATGATTGACCGGAGTGAGCGAAGGGAGTGAGGTTTACATTTACAGTTGGGGCGAAAACGCATTTTATGTATGTATGTATGTATGTATGTAACGCGATAACTCTGGAACTAGTACTCTAATTTCAATGAAATTTGGGATATATGTAGGCAATATTAGTACGATTTTTAAGTTCGTTGGGCATTAATATCGGTTCAGTAGTTTAAGATATATTGAAATAAATGTGAGACAAAATAATCGCGAGGGCTAAGTTCGCAGCGAACTACTAGTATACGTAAGTATTAATCTGAAACACTGCTTTCTGGCGAAGACTGGCCAGGACGGTCTATTTACTTGGAGTCAATATCTTTCGACTGGTCAACCCTTAATGCTGTAACCATAGTGGAGGGAAACAATTTTTTTCCTCTTCTTTTTGCAGATTTTGAACGTGAAATTAATATTTTATGATCCTACTTCACAGGGGACAGTTTTTATTTACATGTATGGCTTAGTAGAAAAGGAATTGGTGCAAATACTCGTTTGTTATCAATAAAAATATTTCGTGAAGAGGCGAATACTTGAAATTTTTTATAGGGTTACGTATTAAGAGTCAACGGGGCCCCATTACTAAACTTTCGTTGTCCGTCACAGGTTTATCTTTTGAACCGTAAAACGTAAAAAAATAAAATTAAAAGTAAAGGAGGCCCCATTCTATAAACGTGTTTTAACGCATTACCGATACGGAACCCTTTGTGTGTGAACGAGATTCGCACTTGGCCGATATTAAACAATAGTGTCGGAGAAGGGGAAAGCAAATTTGTTTGCTATGTTAACTTCTTTATTTACCGATTGAGATATTAAAAAGGAAGCATATTCAAGATTAGGACCATGTACAATTTGGAGATCGTAAAATTTAGAAGCTGTTCTTCATACAATTAGCAATCAGGAATTCATGTAATTTCAATGTTTTTATCTAGGTATATCTAGAATAAATGAAACGAATAAAATCTACAATTACTACATATGTATGTATGTATGTACCGTGATATCTCACGAAGCAGTGCTCCAATTTAAATGAAATTTGGAATACATCTAGGTAATATTAGTACAATTTTTAAGTTCGTCGCGCATCAAAATCGGTTTAGTAGTTTATATTTAAATAAATGTGACAAATTTCAAGAAACAAATCAATCGCGAGGTTCAAGTCCGCGGCGAACTACTAGTTATAAACCGTAATAAATATAAAGTTTCATTAAATGTTGTATTTATTACGGTGTTTACACCACACCCTATTGATTCATGCCTTGCATTTAAATATTTATGTTTACCATCGTCTGATATCATTGGTGATATCTGGTCGTTCATGACATCACTCACAACATGTTTTAGTGTTGGTACCTCAGTGCCTCGTTGGCTTTTAATCTATACATATAAATAAAATTAAAGTGTCTGTTTGTAACAGTGATGTGACTCTTGTAGGAAATGGTCACTCGAGTTGTACTTGAGTGACGAAACGAAACGAGTGACAAGTGACTCTAACCGCTTTCGTGACTTAGTGGTATAGGGCCTTGTTTTACAATCCGGTCGTAGGTTCGAATCCCGCAGGGGGATAATGATTTTGTGTTGTTGTTTATCGGTTGGGTTAGGGCAATGCGGACTGATGATCCGATTTCTTAAAAATAAAGATGACCCATGCGTCGGATGGGCATGTAAAAAGTCGGTCTTGCCCCTGATCTCTCTCCGGCCGTGTCGGATATCCGTCCCATTGGGCTATGAGACCAAAGGAACAGAGAGTGCACCTGTGTCTGCGCGTACACATGTGTACTATAATATCTCCTGCGCAGTTGTTTGATCGTGGAGTAGATTGGCCGCCGTGGGAGACATTTATTTAAAAAAACTATTTATTTGTACTCGAGCTTTCGAGTCACTCGAGTCGGTCCCGGCAGCTCGAGTGAAAGTTATGACTCAAGTCGAGAAATTCGATTACTTTGGTTCAAGCCTTTGCAATATAGGATGCACCTATATAAATCATGTGATTATATGAAAGGGAATACAAACATTTATAATTAATATATTTTAGTTGACCGAGCGAGCGAAGCGAGTAATGCGTTTTCATTCCAATTATAGTTGGAATGAAAACGCATTTTATGTATGTATGTAACGCGATAACTCTCGAACCAGTGCTCTAA
>DWHK01000516.1:0-13685 GCA_018247855.1 Graphium androcles | reverse complement strand
TAGGCACGGACGTCAAGCTTGCTTATTTACGTTGAAATAAGGTTTACTTTTATTTTAATAAAATAAAATTTATATGAAAAAAATACATAAGATTTAAAATAGGACAGACATTTTTACAATAATAAGAAAGACATCCTTTCATAAATGCACGAGATGCTTCAGAATACCACTCCCATCTACAGAGTAAGTAGATATATTACGCGATTATTAAGTCTACATTTCTAGATTTTTTTTGTTCTTCGAGTAGATGTTTTTGTTGGTTTGTTGCTTGTCTTGTCGTGACGATTGGATGGTGGCTATTTTTTGTAAAGAAAAGTGAGTGGAAGAGGCAAAAGGTCGAATGTAGGGAAAGCCATTTTACACTGACTGTGTGGGTCATATGGTATCACTATCTCTTCGGCCAGAAATATTGTGGGAAACGAATTGTGACTTCAGATACTTTTGATACGCGTAGCTTGAGGATGGGATGCTGGCTATTTTTCTACATATTTTTTGTAAAGAAAAGCTGGCAAGCAAGTCGGCAGAACACCCGAAGAGATAGAGGCGTTGCCAGCGTTGGATAGAATATGTTTTGGATTAATTAGCGGAAGTGAGTAGAAGAGACAAAAGGACGAATGTAGGGAAAGCCATTTCACACTGATTGCGTGTCAGACGGTGATATCTCTTCGGTAGAGAGATCTATATTAATATAGCGAGAGCTGTGTGTGACATGTTGATCTCTACTACCTGATATTAATGGATTTGTTCTTTAGAGAAACGAAGTTATTGGAGCAATAACAACTTAAAATTATTTAAGGTCTCGGGTTTAAGGCACTATGTAAGGTTTGCGGCTTACGATGTTTTTAGTTGATTCATGGAGTCCCGGGAGTCACGCGTTTTGTAAAAGGTTTATAATTCTCGTTTTCTATAATGGAAGCTAAAGAACCATGTGCAAGGACCTGTGGTCAATCTATGTTTATAAGAGTGAAATACCACTGACAGATACTGATATATTACGGACAATAACGGTCAGAAATTTGAAATGTTCCATGTGTGTAGTAGACCAGGGGTTTTGAAATTGAACTGTTCTTCCAGCGAAATCAAAACGTATCGTAACTTTCATGAATTAAACGCAGATGCAGAGCCCAACTAGTTGGATATAGAGGGAAGCCATGACAAAGGAGTGCGGACTTGAAACGAATCGTGTTCAATCAACGTAATATAACGTCACAACTGGTATTGATTGAGTCCTAAATTGCAACTTTAATCACTGATATATATATAAGGAATTTCAGTTTGAGTAGAAAATCGTACATTTTTCCATTTTGACATATCTTTCGTGGCTGAATATCGGTCAACCACCGTATCTACATATTCAGCGGTACAATTGTAGAAGACCTTTAGGAATGATAACAGATCTAAAAATAGCGGGACAATCAAAGGCCGCGTTACGTGCGGCGAAGATAAAATATAACAAAGAATTGTTATTGCACCAATCTATTATAAGGAGAATGTTTTACAAATGTTTTAATAGGAGTTGTGCAATAAATATTCCAAATATTAATAGCGTAGATATAATTGCTCGATATAGTTATGTAAGACCTGAAGAATTTATGTTGTGGCAGAATTGGCGCGTCCTTCTCATACTACAGACTAACTCGCGGCTTCTCTGTAGTGGATTTCGTTATAAGATCTATATTCCGTATACCAGGCAATACGATGGAACGTACGAGCGATTCCCTCGAAGTTATTTTTTCATCCCTCGGGAACAGTGCTGGTTATTAGTTACTGGGAACGTTAGTTTGTACCCTATCCTGTACCACTGACAAAGTATACAAATTCCATCACAATCGCTGCAGTAGAAGTGTTCAAGAGACTTAAAAATATTTAAAATACTAGGATCTGCTAGGATATGCTTTTTGTGACATAATTACGTATAGACCATAGTGTATAAAGGAATTGTAGTCTACATATGGCTTAGGCCCGCTAGTCTCTATAGTCTGTCCCACAAATAGAGGCAGGGGTCTATTATCGAATAATGGACGGAGCGCAACGTCGTCTGGTACGGAGCGGGGCGCGTTGACCCCAGATAAGGCGACGACTGGCGATACAGGGGCCAAAGGTCAAGACCTTAGGGCGATAGCGTAGCTGCATGGACTTCCGATCTGCCTACGAAGTTACGGAGGATGCGTCGTAGGGCGATCGCGAGGTTTTATTACTATTTTAACCATTTATAGTTATTTTACAATTAGATGTATTCCCTAGTAGTTCGCTGCGAACTTGGACCTCGGGGGATACACCACATATAAGGCGCGTTATAAAGTACGTCTATCTTGTGGGTTTGCCACATGGCAATTTCTACCACCTTTTCCATCCATTATCTTCTTTCCAAGTCATTAGCAACTCCTCAGATATTTAGGGTGTCGACTGGCACTGATTATTTCTAAACATCAAGTGAACCATCAGCTCTATGCCAACTTTTATAATTAAAACAGATGTGGTTTTAATACTCAGTATGGATATTAGAAGGTGTCGATAGTATGTTTGACGTATATCCGGTGCGTATTTATTAAATAAATATGCATGTTTTATAAATATCATTGATCTTTCGTACCTAAAATATTGTTATCATTTGCATGTTCTGTAGTCATTTCTTATGTAAGCTACTCACTTTTTAATCCATTGTAGTAAGCTATCTCCGTCCTCCATTTATAATATTGTCCATAGTGACATTACAATTAGTAGAAAGAGAGAAACTTGGGGGGTTATAGAATTTAAAACCTGTTTATTTTGTTTTTAAACAATACAACTTGAATTAAGACTAAACTAGTAGTTCGCCAGGAACTTTGACCTCGCGGTTACTTTATTTTAGATTTATTTCAATATCTCTTAAACTACTAAACCGATTTTGATGTTCAACGAACTTAAAAATTGTACTAATAAAACCTACATATATTCTAAATTTCATTTTAATTGGAGCACTGATTCGAGAGTTATCGCGTAACATACATACATACATATATAAAATGCGTTTTCGCTTCAACTGTAATTGTAAAACTCACTCGCTTCGCTCGCTCGGTCAAAAAGGTCAATTTTATATTTGAATTGAATTCAATGGTGTTACTTTTGTCACATGCCATTGAAAATTTAAAAAAAATATATACCTAATATCAATTTCCCGCCACAATAAAATTAAAGATTTGAGTTTGCATAATATTTTTATGAATACTTTAATGACAACGACTGGAATTACTCAAAATCTTTAGGCTCAAAATCTTACGTCATATCTCTGTAGAGACTTGATAACTAAATGTATGTTATGATGTGTTTAATAACATTTGCAATACTTTAGGAAATATCACGTGAGTTTGCACGTCTTTAAATTTCGTTGTGTGTGCAGAACGATAACATTTATATACATTAAACTGAAAATTATTTGTTTGAATAACGATCGACTATCACCCCGTAAGTCTTAATTTACTTGAGAAAAATCATGATACATATCACACTTGTCCATATTCACCGCTAATTGTACTCTATACTTTGTGCGAGCCATAAGGCACGTGAAAGTACTTTCTCAGTTATGGGGTCAATAACGTTATTGAATATCGGCAACAACCAATGAAATCATCGGACCCTAGTAAATAAAAAACGATATTCGAAATAAGAGATGTGTCTACTAATAAAAGTCAATTATGTTGACAACACAAAGGGTTATTTGACCATTATATATTAAAAGTTGCTAAACGCAATATATTTAAGCAAATGGGTGGAGTAAAACCAATCGTACTTTATTTCTTTACCTTTAATGGCCAAAGTGCTTTATTTGCACAAAAAAGTGGCAACCCTATTCACCGCGGACACAAAAGACTTCTTTTTTGTGGTCGTAGATCCACAAAAAATTACTGTCCCTCTATCTTTTGCTGACAACCTGTATGTTGTATTTATTGGTGACCAATTAAATAGTTAATACGAAAAAGGGTAACAAATCAACAAACAAGCTCACTTTCACATTTAAAATTTTATTATGATAGACAATTCACAAATGGACGAATTCTTTGTGTTGTTCTTCCATTGTCTATGTGCTCTCGTCTGTCTCAGATTTTTCAAAACCATCTTAAATTCTCCCTATCCTTCCTATGTTATTTCTTTTACTTGTGATAAGACATATAATACATAATTAATAATTTTGTGCATCGCAGATTGTTTTAGTGTGATCCCTATCAACATTCAAGTCATCTGGAATGTTTGAAAATTTTGACCATACTTTTGGTCTCTAAACAAAGTTTTTGTCTAACGGTGGTACTTAGAAAAAACCAATACTACTGGTAATTGCTCTTATGACGTATAAACATATTCAGGTATACATATTACAAGCACTTAATACACGCAGAATTCGCCAACTTTCCAACAATTTGCTAATACAAAATACACCTAGAACATTCTGTAAAAAATTCGACCAAAAGAATCCACAACATTCCACGTACCTTGAGTATGCCGACGCAGTCGCACGTCACCTGCCAGTTCTTGGCTGGCTCCAGGTCCACCTCGATGACCACCGTGCCGTCCTCCTTCCTCTCCCGGCACGGCGTGGAGTTCTTGCCGGCCACGCGGCACGCCTGGTAGAACATGTGCGGCGCCACGCGACCCGCGTCCGTGCCTATGAACACCTGCGTATGCCAATGTCGTCAGTGGGGCGCATTTCTTAGGCTAAGGTTTTGTTAAGCATGACAGACTCCACACGAGGTGGTAGAGCATGACATTTTTCATACAGCTCGTGCTGCACTTCTACGGCCGCCCTCGCCCGGGGAAGTACCACCGCCTTACTCAAAGTCGGCATAAAATAAAGTATGCATGACTTTTTTTGCGGAATGGCCATTCCTACTCTCTTCTTTTCCCACTCCTTTCCTCTTTTAATCCTTAATATGTTCCCGACCCATCCTATCCAATTTCTCAGGTAAATAGACTCCCCGGATGTTGTGTATGTTCAAGGGCGACGGGATCGATTAATATCTTGTGAACCGTCTGCTCATTTGTCCATCCATTCCATAAAAGTTGACCATAGAGACATCTGATGGTGGCTGAGGACTTAAAAGTCAGATATAATACCAGGCAATTTGCTAACCGTTACTGATTCAACCACTACATCAGAGATTTTTGCTGCTATTTTGACGACAAACAAAACAGTGGCACTTTAGACACCTTGCCCAGTAGACCAAATGTAAAGGTATATTACGATTTCACGCCGAAATTTATGGTCAAACTGGATTATATGTGCAGCAAGCATTGTACATGGGCTGTTGTTGCTTATCTCATTTGTGGTCACTTTACAGTTTTTAACGATACTTTAAAAAATGCGTTACATATATCCGTTAGTAATCTCTGTCATAATGAAGGCTTGCAAATAGATAAGTTGTAAGATAAAGACGGTATAAAAGAATTGAAAAGTTTACCTGCAGAACGGCAGGCTTGTCGTAGCCCACCAGTTTGACGATGGGGAAACCGTTCCCGGAATTGTCCTTGACGGCTCCCCGACTACCCTCGGTCTGATACCTGAAAAAGATGTACATAGATCAATGTTTAGAGAGATATGTAAGCATTAGACCGTCTTGTGAATGTCCCAGTACGTACTCTTCATAAATTGGATGATATGTAAAACATATTGTTGCTTACTGTTTTAATAACAGCACTGATGACCAGACGATTCATACATACCCTTAAAGAAAAGTTTAGGCATTAGATGACGATATGAAATGTTGATCCCGGCTGTTTGCTGTTGACATCGGTGAATTGTCTTTCCTTTTACAGGCAGTTGCAGTTGGTAAGTTAGATGGTTCCCCTGATGTCAATGATAACCATAGCCCACGAACACCCACGGTATCCAAAGAGTTGTTGGTGCGTTGCTAGCCCAAGGCTGAGAGGTATTTTGATAAAAGGAGTGAGTGACATATTTAAGAGTGGGAAAACAAGAAGATGGAGATGGAGATCAGGCCAATTTATGCTAGCTTTGTGGCCGGCGGTACTATCGCCCCAGTCAAGTGACTTGATAAGTGCAGCGAGGCCTATTTGGAACATTTATTGACCTTAAAACTGTGATAAACTTAATGAAACGTAAGCATATGGTCATTTTAAAAAAATGTTATATCTCAATTCTCGGCGTTTGATTCTAGGAAGAACGATCTGCATTTGCGCCTATACTCGTGCACTGTATTTTCTTTTGCGCAATATTTGACCCATCAAATCTACAGGATTAACTTCCAAGAAACGTCAATCTGGAGGACATATTATTATAAGTGTATAAATATAATAGACATTTGCTAACCATATATATATAATTAATTGTCATCCAAACATAAAAATCTTAAAAAAACAAAAGTAGCAGCAAGACAGTATATGCCACGTTTACATATCCACCTACCTAGCCCGATGCTGCGTCTCGGGTTGGCACAGTATCTGCAGCTCCACCGTGCCGTCCCTGGAGCGGCTGGAGAGGGGCGCCGAGAGCCCCGGGGGCCCCGACTGCGACATAGCTGCCATCCGGCGCCTGGCCAGCGCCTGCGCCAACTTCCCCCCATACTTCCCACCCAACTTGCCCCCCAACTTCCCGCTCAGCTTCCCGCCTACGCCTGCCAGCTTGCCCCCTCCAGCGTACTTCCCCGCGAGCTTCCCGCTGCTGCCCAACTTCCCGCAGGACCGGTACGAGGGGTCCTGGAAACGCTTACCCGGGTTCTCGGCGAGGCCGGTACTGTTTACGCTACACCCGGCTCTTATCCTGAAAGGGAACGGTACCGTCAGTGAACAAAAAAAATTACATTGCGTCATAAAAGCATAAGTAACAGAGAAACGAAAAACATTAGCAGTTAGTTCACATACAACAAAATAAACAGCTAAGCGCACAAACGAACATCGAAGCAGGATTTGATAGTTACGACATATGAAATAAAAATTGAACTCGACGAAGTTTCAGCGAAGTAGATAAACAATGAGAAAAATATAGTCGTAGTCGCTGAAAAACCTACAAAGCTACTTCTAGAAAGATCTAAATTACCGTCGCAGAAAAAGAACTGCTGTATATTTATTTCACTGTAAGGTATAGCACGAATAGCACCGCTCGGCTTTTACTTTCTGTCAACTTTATATTATCTAAACATACATTTACGGTTTATATATCCAAAATTAAATCTTTATATATAACGTTAAATTTTATAATTGTTAAATAGACGTGTGTCGTGTTTAAATGCCAACGTTCTACTGAAACCGAGGAAAAGGAGCTTAATAATAGCGTTGTATTTTACGAAAATTATTTATTTTTAACTTAAGCCGCTTTCGGGACCAATTATTCGGTGGCAACGATAATATTTTGTTATTAAGATTCTAATACAAAATACGGTTGTATATATGGATAGAATATACTCAGAAAGTCGATATTTAACTGTTGAAAAGGTTTACTAAATGTTTTTTTTTTTACTTTTATGGTTTTATAAAAAAATTCTAAGAATTCTATAAAAACCATTATGTACTTTAATTATTTAACACATTAGTATACAAATATTGTAACTTTTTTTTTCGTGTTGGATATTGCTTTATAAAAACAAATTTTGACCCGCACGTAAGATTGAATTTTTAATGCAAAAAATTATGTTATTACTTCGATATTTATGTAAAATTAGAGGGCGGTTTTGAATGTTACTTTTGTTCGAGACTCGATTATTTTATTTATTTATTTTATTGTTTTTTTTTATTTAAACTTGATAATGATTGATTTTATATAAGAAAAACTAAGGAAATGGAATTCGGAACTGACCAGAACGGAATAAGCAGAATATTTTGACTATTTCATTTCATTTATTTTAGACTGAGTATTTGCGCCTAAGTAGATCATTGGATTTGTAAACAAAACATTTTATTTTAATATTTATCCAAGTTCCTGTAAAAGGAATGCGATCGGAATTTTGTAATTGTCTCCATTGTATTTTTTATTGTTTTTTTTTAGGGCGTTATCTTAATTTTAGCAAAATTCTCTCCTAAATTTTCTCCCTTCCCTCATTAAGATAGATAAAAACAAAAACAACCTTCATTGTAACAGTAACAGTCGGGTTTTCTTATTTTGTTATGGTCTTACTGTTTTTTATTCTATACGGCATTTCAGAGTAACTACTCTATGCGGGAAATCCACTTATATTCGAGTGCGCAAAGGGCTTTTCTTCGTAGGCGTCATCAAGCAAGCCCTGATGGAATTCCCGACATCGTTTTAAGGACCCTTCGGAGTTTGTAGCGTTCTTGACGCACCTATCCTCCAGCCCTGTTTCCTCTTTAAGCATCGTCTTTTTTATACGAAAGATTAGCAAGCGAGCGGACGGTTCACCTGATGACGGTTAAGTGATCCTGTCGCCCATGGATACACACAACATCCGAAGAGTTGCGTGTGCGTTGCCAGCCTTGGAAATTGGATAAAACAGGTCAAAGGGTAGAATGGGTTAGGATTATATTAAGGACTTGGTAGGGAAGGAGTGGGTGAAGAAAAGGGTAGGAATGGCGATCCAACAAGAGCCATGCATACTATATTTTATGCTGGCTGGGTGAAGGGCGGTGGTACCTCCCCGGGCAAGCGCGGCCGTAGGAGTGCAGCAAAAGCTTTAGGAAGGATGTTATGCTCTACCACCATACGAAGTCGAGTCTTTAAGTTTGTTTTAGTGCATCCGGTCCAAAGCGTAGCGATTTGTAACACTTCCTCGTGTTTAACTGAACTGTATTTTCGCATACTTATGTAATTTTAGTGGCAATGTAATATAATGAAGATGCAGAACTGGTCTGATGATGGAGTCATAAAGAGACCGACGAAAAGACACAATTTAATTAAATAAGGACTCTCGATTCGCTTTCATAAGTCTTAGATTGCACGGGTATGATATATTTTTTTAACAATATAAAATCTTGTTTTTAAATACTTGTTTATGACAAAACGTGTAACTTACTAAGCAGTTCACCGGATAGAAAGTGAAAATGGACGGCCGTAAACACCTAAGAGTGAGCACGCAAACGTGTTTTTAACTTCAAATAAGTGTAATCGATAGTCTGACAAGAAGTTAAAGTATCATCTATATATATAAACAAGATTATTTTGACACAAAATTACAAAAAACCGACTTCAAACGCCTTAGAAGTGTGCTTTCGTGACATATTTTTTATCATATCATATTTCAATTTCAAAAACAAACCACTAAACCGATTTTTATGAAAATTTTATGGGACCACACTTAGGATATCTCCTTTCCAACAAAAAAAAAATCATCAAAATCAGTTCATAAACGACGACGAAATAACCGAACACACATAGAAAAATATATACGTACGAATTGAGAAACCGCCTCCTTTTTTTGAAGTCGGTTGATAAAATACTAAAAATGTTTCTAACTATGTTTCATACACTTTCAAAACTAACTAACCGATGTGTCTCAAACCGGTTTCATTTGAAAGGCAATAATGCGAAGATAGTTTAAGGCAAAAAAAAATCGAAGTAGTAGCACACGCCGGATATCCGATTAAGATTATGACTCTTAATAATTTTTTATACATATATATATAACTAAGAAATAACAACCGATCAGATGGTTCATATTATTAAAGCGATAACCAACCGCTTTTTGCAACATCTCTGTTGTAACGCGTCCACGAGTGGCAGTTATAGCTTACCATCAGATGAATCGTTTAATTGATTACCTTTTCGCTATCGTTAATCGTTACGAGCATATAGTAAGTAGGCAAAGTACCCGATTTAAAAATAAAAAAAAAAAAAAAAACATTTTTTTTATAACCACTTTCGATACAGGTCTGTGGTTAGCCTAAAAGTAGACAGCACAATCACAGGTGTCCCAAATACTTTATAAACAACCGATCATCGCCGAGATACTGCATTTACAGATTACGGACGGCAGCGGATTGATTAATGACGCTGTGTATCTATCAGTGGCGTGATAACGGCTCCGTCACCCGTCACGTAGCCGAGTGACGTCGACCCACATCAGACATGCCTCTCTTCAACGTGGACAGACAGCGAACGGCGCTGCAAGTTATGTATGTAATATCTACGCAAAATTTATGCAAGATATTGTGTTTTAAAGTGGTAAGGTGCGATGTGTTTGAGTTATAACATAATGTATTTTTGTAGGTTAGTGGCATGTTTTATTACATTTACACTTTATGAATGGCGTGACTCATAAGCGAGAAGTTTATGGCTATGAGAATATAATGAACTCCATGTATGTCTTGAAATGTGTTAGTATTAAATGGCAACTACAGAAGTAGCAACAAAGGATCATAAAGGACAGGTTGGATCCAGGAGAAGTTTTTATGTAGATGTTTGTAAAGGAAGAGCTAGGTTTTACTGAGTTGATTAGTGAATATAGATGATTATGAAGCAAGTATATCAGTAGCTTGAAAAATAGTGATAACAATGCTGAAGCGCGCAAGATAATGTAGTGTAAGAAAAGGAATGGCAACGTACACGGGGGCGGGCAGCATTGCGGGCGGCGTGTCGAGCGGAGAGGGCGCGGGCGCGGGCGCGAGTGCGGGCGGGAACGGGTACGCGTCGTTAGCGTCGTCGCACTCTACCTTTACCGGCGGCTCCTCCGCCCGCCGCCTTTTCCTCTCACCGTGCTCCCACTCCTCCGCCGATTCGTGACATCTGCGCACACGCAACACCTAAGCTAAGCGCGCGATGCACACGCAGTTCTAGAGCGTCAGCTGCGGCGCGATTGATAATAAAGAAACACGCGTCCACATGTCTTGGGTGACACTAAATATGGGCAAAGGGGTCGACAAGGAAATTCGGTTCACAGTCAGGGTCTAACTACGTAATAAACGACTTATACATACTTACTTTGCAATTTGCCATCGTAAATGTCTTAAGTAAGACGCCCTTGTCCAAATATCTGCCGGCACGTGTACGCAGCAAAAGATATAAATGCTTTATATGTTTGCGTCGCAGTGTGCGCGTAAAATTGTACGGAAGTTTCAGCATACGCTTAGCCTGACACTATATTCGAATACTAAACAGGAGAGAGGAGTGCGATGGAACTAAAGTACGTTTTCCCCATTTGAATATATGCGTTATAATTTGATAAATTTTACAGAGTAATAAAAGTCCGAGGCAATGATTGGGTGACACTACTATCTATCTTTTATTTGCGCCCGATAAAAAATATTTACTCGCTCGCTTATGCAATACCGTGCAACGCTATCGAAGCGTAACCATGAGTGCATACTGAAGAGCGACTCTATTGCATTATGAGCTTATAAGTATTTACTGCAAGGCTCAAACTTGTTTGACGCTGAAGTGTTGAAGATAGATAAGCAGAGTGCAGCGTCCTACGCTCATTGAGTATTTACGAATTGGAGTAGGCTAGCGGTGAGTCACCGTCCAGATTTTGCCAAAAATACTCGCACGTGCGCAGTGCAAGTCCGCATCTTGATATTATATACAAACGAATGGAGATTATCTTGCTGAATCTCTATCTAAATTTGCGATCTGACGCTCCATATTAAGCTTTATAGTCATTTCAATTTGAGGAAATAACAAAACATAGTTTAACGTTAAACTATTAAAAGTAAGCTGTTTAAACTGCGTAGGCCTTGGAAATGTAAATTTGAATCGTATCACATAACATTTGTGTTTACACGATTCTCGAACCGTTCTCGCCACATTCAAATAATACGTAAAGTTATCAAATAATTCTTGCTCACTATTTTATAAAGGCGCTCAATCTACAAAGTTGTCAAGTCGCGAAGCCGTTTAGTTAGCAACGTTTCAATCCAACAACGAAACAAGAACGAGATACACTATCTAACGTTGTATAAGTGTGTAAATTATGCGAAGTGGATAGAGTAAACAATGCGAAGCTATTCCAAATAGATATGATACATCGCCTCTACGGCATACGTAATAAGGTCTATAATTAGACATGGCAGAAGGAAACTACAGAATTTCGCGGGTGGACGTAAATGAAGATGCACTCACGCGGTACTTACATCGTTTGTATCTTTTCTTTATTGATAAGAACACATTTAAAACTCTAAAATTTTAGATTTCAACAATACGTGTGTTAAAATTAAGAAAACTGATTTAATTGCAGTATTAATGTGTCAAATAAATCACCGAAAAATGACTCCAATAGGTATTTTGTTCAAATATATCATTTCGAGCACGTATCTTTTAGTGGCTTCCCGACATGTTGTTAAAAAATGATCGTTAATCGAACGGTAGTCAGGTAACACGTGTTGCGTGTGCGAGCGGCCTTATCTATGCCTGCGTAAACCACAAGGAAACTATCAAAATCCTTGAGGCGATTAACGCTATTGGTTGTTTGTTATAAGGAAACTCAAAGAATTGTGAACTTTTTACAACATATATATACATATGTTAATTTTATATGGTAAAGTATTGACTTAGTTTTTTTTGATTTTGGGCGAACGTTTAGGTAATCGAGCAGAGACGTGATTACCCATAGTCAATTTCGATATATAAAATAAATGTATATTATTAATTTTTGTGAAAAACGTGCAACTGCAGTAAGTGCGAATGCTATTTCCGGGCTATACGACTTAGGTACTTAAGTCGTATATTAAGGTGAGAGTTCAAGCCTTTCTTATTTATAAGAAAACATCGTTTACTTGATACTTTAAAAGGTTGACGAGCGAGCAGACGGTTCACCTGATGTTAAGTAATCCCGTCGCCTATAGATACCCACAACATCCGAAGCGTTGTGAGTGCGCTGCCAGCTTTGGAAATTGGATAAAATAGGTTAAAGGGTAGGATATAACGGGATTATATAAATGATTTGGTAGGGAAAGGAGTGGGAATAGAAGAGGGTAGGAATGGCCATCGGGCAACCCTAAGAGCTATGCATACTTTATTACCTTAAGGGCCAATGACGGTCTTTTAACTTCTTTGAAGTGACCAGAGGATACAGATGGTGACAATTGCTTACCATGTAAAAGGAGGAACGTTGCCTATTGGCACCAATACCACTATATGTGATGAAATGTCGCCAACCGCCAACTTCCTACTTACCACTACTACATTTGAATTCCGTGATGCTTTGGTGATTTTTATGACCAGGAGGAATTCCGTACAATCATCAATACTTTAACTTGATCATTGAACACACGTTGTTAAAGAGGATGAGTCAGACACACATAGAGTGGCCAATCGAAGCCTAATGCAAGGCGGCGCCAACTTATCCTTAACAAGCAATCTTGTTCATCCGATAAGAATACTGAAGAATTCGCTATCGATTGCGCTAACGCGGTGAACTCGCGAAACGTGAGCTCGCGTGTCTACGTGTCCGTACAGCGAAGGTCGCCGTATCTACGGACGCCGTATATTCAGACGGCGTATATATTGCTAGAAATTTACTAGGCCCGTTTTAGAATTGGTGCGTTAATCGTACGCGTTTGAACATACAGATATGCAAATGTTATTGGTGCAGAATTATCATCTAATCCGGATGAATTCTATGTGAAATTTATATTAACAAACTACATCAATGTTATCACGCTCCTACTTTCAAATGTAATTTTTTATTAACACTATTACAATATTATAATAATGCTTTTAATTAGAGTTATCTACCCTATATCATGGTAAATTGGTTCTGCGTTTGCGCGTTGAGAATTCTCATATAACGCGCTTGTATGACCCCATATAA
>DWHK01000515.1:0-13688 GCA_018247855.1 Graphium androcles | reverse complement strand
CCATGGGCGACGGGATCACTTAACATCAGGTGAACCGTCTGCTCGCTTGCCTGCCAACCTTTCCTATAAAAAAAAAATTACATTTTGTCCATTCAGCGCGGTAGAAGGTGGCCAAAACATATAAATATTCTAGTGATTCTTATATAATTACGGGTAAACATTACTTTACATGCATGGAGTTGTAAGTACTAACAGGTGTGGAACAATAATGAACACCTAGCTACGAAATCCCAGGGTCAATGCCCGGCGCCCTCCGACTTTGATTGCCCCTTTCCCTTATGGGTAGAAATAATTCATTAGAGCTATACAAAACAGATATAAGCGAGTGTCACGTATGACACCCACACTTTAACGTACAAAAACATTTTACTGTGTAGAACATAAAGAACAGGTGTTATTGACAGTAAAAAGTACCTTCAGCCAATTTTAATATAATGCTCAACTTCTAAGGTTCTTCTAATGCTCAACCCACTAAATCCATCTGGGTCGTGCAGCAGACTGTCTCTTCTGTATTTGCCAACAAAGCTAGGCAGGAGACCCAATATTAATTCTTGCATACTTGCCCCTTCCTACTCCTACCAATCCAGACCTCCTCTACAAGCAATGACCTTTAAAGGCAACCTGGCTGCAATTCTTCCGTGTTTTGTTTGTCAATGATCGGTTTTACATGATTATCACTTAACATCAGCTTAATCACATCATTAAAAAAACTCATCTATTTCCTGGTTCAATCCTTACAGTCACATCATGAGTCTTTGTGAGAATAAATTGTTTCGTTCTTTACCTATTTTCTATTTTTTTCTTTTTTTTTTGCTAAAATATCTACTTCCTTGATATTAATCCAAATATTTACAGAAAGAATAATTTTTTTCATAATGGATTCGAATATACTTTTATCCTACAAACAAAAACCTTTAGAATGGTCACCCTACATTATGCCGTCCGATGTTGACTTTTTACTGATTTTATTTTTTACTATTAAGTCTTAACAACGGTAAGAGGCCACGCCGACGACAACAACCATTGCTTTGCACCGCATTTAATCTGTCGAAAGCAATCGTAAGTACTATCATGCATACAGAAAACTGCTAAAAAAATTTCGTTCATACCCTGTTAAGTATTTTGAGAAGAAAGCGAAAAATATTACCTGAGCACAGAGCCTACTTTGTCCATGCAAAAATGCCATATGAAATAAGAAAATAAACAAGTATTATTTTCAAATAAAATTAAAAGAAAACCGACTTCAACCGCCTCAAACGTGGAGTTTCGTAATGTATTATCAACTTCAACTTCAACTGTTTGAATAATAACTTAAAAACTACTAGTCAAATCTTATTCAAATTTAAATAGGACCACACGGAAATCAAATAAAAAAAAAGAATCATAAAAATCGGTTTACCCAATAAAAAGTTTTCCAAATAACAAACATAAACATATACAGTCGAATTGAGAACCTCCTCCTTTTTTGAACTCGGTTGATAATAATGTTATAACTTCTACATTTATGCAAAATTAGTGACGGTTTTTTTTTGTTCGAGACTGTGTATGAGTGTTTTATGTATATCAATGGTTATGGTGAATGTCGCGAAAAAAAATTCGTATCATTCTATTTTACTAGGATATAGCCTAGTGGACTCGATTGTGCTAAATCAAAGACTTGAACTTTATGTAAAATAAATACAAAATATGCATTATGTTTAGAAGCTGTGGGCTTCCAAATATAATGCGTATTAGCATTTATTACCTAGCTTATTTGAATTTAGTTTCGTTAGAAAATTTATGAAGGCCCCTCTTTAGAAATGCGTCAATATACGTTTCGACGCAGTAGTACATGAGCCGCGGTTATTACTTAATTGCAGCTTAAACGCGTTACTTAAAACTTTGCTATTTCCCAATCGAAACGTACCTTAACAATTCTCGATTAAATGAGAACGTATGCCATAATGTATCCTATTTCAATAGCTCAACATAGAAAGAGGAAGCGCGAAATGTTAGCGAATTCAGCAAATACATGGCAAGAGGGTGCTGATACCGCCAGGTAATTGATAGCAATATTGCACAATTCTTATTGCAATTTGAAACTAAAACCTTCGGTTGAAATGAGAATCGCGTTTTAAAACGCTCTTTTATATCGACGTCGGCGATTCTTCGCTGACAGCCTTAACCGGTATGGGAGAAGACCAAGAAGGTTCCAAGGAATACATGGTTTCATGTTCACGGAACAAAGAAGTCAAAGTACAATTCTAATGACGTTAATATGTCATGTGTTCCATAGCTTACATTTTCATTAAGCATGTTAAGGTAAGGAAATAAAATAATGATTTTCTTAACATGACCCAAAACGGCGATATCGTTTGTCCCAGATGGAACAAATAAAAAAGTGACGAGACAAAATTTGCTAAGTTAATCACCAAATTGAAGTGATATTGTTACGTAAATTAATTCATCGTCTTTTTTTAAAAAAAATATGCTTTTTTCGAGGCCCCTGCTGCTCTACAGCATGTTCACATGTAACTTCCCTCCATCTTCATCGATTTAAATGGCCACAATCTAAATTGCTCGCTCTGGCGACTGATTTTTAAACTATAACGACCGCATATCTCAAAAAGAATTCAAGATATAGAGAAGGAAGTCTGTGAATACATAAAGAATGTATAAAATAAATGTAGGCAGGAGGTAAGCATTCGAGATTTATTTGGGAAGGGTATAAGGTGATTTCCAAAGTTTGATGAAATTCAATCCTTAAGACATTCTAATAAAATACCTAAACTAACCTTTCAATAGTATTATTTTAACAATATCAGCTTAATTAATGTACGAAGATTATCGGAAAAGCCAATTAATTTGAATAATAAACAAAATAGAAAAAAATTGCACGTTTCTAATCAAACAGTGTGTCTAACGTTATTTAAAAACATTATTGAGATGTGAGTGGGGCCGTAGGCAGATAGATATTTTTTGTTCAATTATATCAGATTTCATAGAAAAACCTGCCGTGATAATTACCGAAATATAAAATGTTTTCATTTTAATTTTAATTTTTCTTAGATAATAACTTTAAATGATAGGCTTTTAAAAGAGATACATAAAGCTAAACAAAAAGATTCATTTAGGTTCTCTCAAAAAAAAAAACGATAAAAACCATCAGCATTATCAGTTTACTTATTATTATAATTCCAAATCATTCATACGATTAGCTATTTATGGGCATCACGTCAAAGATTTTGACACTCTTAGAAATAGGCAAGACAAAAAAATCATCAAAATTAATGTATGTATAAAACATCTTTTTATTAACAAATAATGTGATCGTATTAACTTTATATATATATAAAGATGGGTATTTGCAGTACAAAATGGAGATTAGATTAATATTTGATTTCATCACAAGTTGACCGTTTATGACTTTTACCTTGTATTTTACAAGGGATAAATCATCTAATAATCTTGCTGCTTAAAAAACCGAGAAAAAACAAAAAGCAGGGTTTAAGGTATATTCATCGTACGAATAGCTATTTTGCTATTTATAAATTAAAACTTAAAATTGCAAGTAAAACCGCAGGCAACAACTAGTCTTGAAATAAAATCATCGCTCCCAAAATTGTCATTCTTCTTTCGTTGTACTGTGACTCGGTATTTATTATATTTCCATCCCTCCGATCCTTGCGATTCATAGCGTGTTTAATGGAATAGTTTGTATGCATTGTAATATACATGCAGGTTTAGGTGGCTGTTTGTAGCGAAAGCTAAATGTTTTCATACTTGTTCACGCACAAAAAATGTTTCGAGAAATAGGTACAGCTTGAAAGTACTTGTGATTTTGCGAAATCATTGACACATACGTATTTATAAACGCATGATAATTACATTGGCACATTTGCCCGCGTATTCGAGTCTAATGGGCATGTTTATCACTCCTGTCGATATAAATCTTTTGTTGAAGTTTTTAAGACGCCAGCGTGTATAATAAATTTTGTGCGTGTTAGCTAATGAAGATGAACGCACTTAATACTTCGCTACAGATTATTCCGCTGCGCATTCTTCACTTCTGTAGAAATTACTCTTAAACTTCTTAGTCCGTCAAATTGCTTCGACACGACACGTAACCACATTGTTATTGTGTTCATGTTTATCAGTGTCAAAATGATTTTTATGTCATTTTATATTATTTCTTTAATCTATTAGTTTTTATCGTTTTGTCGTTCTTCAACACAAGTCCGTTTTGAAATGTAAGCCTACAAAATTTAATGGGTATAGCAATTGCATTAAGTATAATTTACCCGACAATCTGTCATTAGCTATTATTGTTATTTAGTTTGATCTCTCTTTGTTGACGTCAATGCAGGGGGACAAAGCCGCTATAAGCCAGTGGCATCGCCAAGGGCAACCGAGGGGTCTGTTAACATGAACGCCCCACAGTACCTCTTTGAGTGGCATTTCAATAATGTTGTATTACTGCCGCCAGCTGTGATAAAAAAAATGTTTGGTAACTAGCACGCGTGCACGTTTTGAATCAACAGATTTAGTTATTTTTACATACACAATATGCGTACTGTATTATAATATATAAATGGTATAAAATCGTTTTAAAATCCGTAAGGGCAGTTTGTCATGACAACTTTCAAAGAGTTTCATTCCTAGTTAAGGTCGAAACGAAATAAGTTTCGTTGGCTATTACTATTTTAATTAGAATATACGGCTTATATAATTTTTCCTTCACCATATTCTCTAATGGAAATTATGAACTAAATTATTATTATATAAAATTTTGACAAACAGATATTAGTTGTAAGTCTATTGGAATCTAACTTAAAAGACACTGCGTCTATGTATCAATTAAATTCCTTATTACAATTAATACATACATACCTTTTTACCTCTTACCGTCTACATAATAATATTTTAAAGTTTTAATATTGTGAGATTAGTGAAGTGCTTACCTACGCTGTGCAACACTGCGAAGGTAAACACTTCACCGGATTCCCTTTTCTTAAAATGCGTTATAAAACATTCAATAAGAAGACTCTTTTTAAGAAGCAAAATCAATTGTATCTTCTCCAAAGGCAAGATATTACTTTCATAATATGTTCTTGAAAGAGGATTAATCATGCTCCGTACAGGAATCATTTCAAAAGATATTTTCCCCAGTTACTTGAAATTAGTTGAGATTCTTCATTGTCGAATTAAAAAAAATTATAAAACTTACTATGTTTTTATAAATAATGTATACGTATTAAGACACGCTTATTAATAAAAAAAATGAAAAAAATATATATGTCATCGTGTTATGTATTTTATTGTTTCATTCATTATCTGATTGACATAACCAATACGAGTATGTCTGGACTACTATGACGCTGTAGATGCTTATAAGCGGTGTCAGTTTTTTGAAATCATGTACTTGTGTTTATCGTCCACAACTGGCATATAAAACTAAATGAGCAAGAGTAATTCATGATTTTTTTTACGTATTAATCAGTGTAAACGTATTTAAAGATGACGGTCTATGTACACTATTACAAGACAATAATTATTTGTGTTACCTCCTAACAATAATAATATTAATACAAATTTTATTAATATAGATAGTAGTTCGTCATGAACTCGCGATTATATTTATCTCGAAATAATTTAACATTTAATTCAAATATCTCTTAAACTACTGAAACGATTTTGATACCTATTAACTAAAAATTGTACTAATATTGCCAGCATACACTTTAAATTTCATTTTATTAGATGCACTGGTTCGAGAGTTATCGCGGAACATAATACATACATACTTACATGCATATGTACATATGTACATACGTACAAACGTAAAATATGTTTTCGCTTCAACTACAGCTATAAACCTCACTCGCTTAAACATATTTGACCTGTTACAAAACACGTAGAAAGGAACGAGCGAACTTTTGACTTATTTCTGCATTGAGACATCTCACAGTAAAAGCGATATTGAGATAACGCACGGCCCCTCCATCCAATGAATTAGCTAGCAAGCTTAATTATTCACCTTAGCCTTAGAACAGGACTGACTTTTTCAAGGTTATTTAGTGATTTTCAAGTTAATAAAAAATCTTTTATCAATAATAATATTGATAATAAATATCTTAAACATTGGTATTGAGATTAAGCTGTATCTTCGGATAATATATATTTTTTTTTTATTATTTATTTCTTTCACAGTGTTCGGTGATTCCATAAATTCGGAGCAACGGTTCAGCGCTGGCTCTGCCCACGCTCTCCTCGGCCTCCTGAAAGGTTTTGTTCTTACCACCACTTACAAGGGCATAGTGGTCGTTGTGTCTCAAAACGTCCAGCAGTACCTCGGCTACACAGAGGTAAGTGCAAAGTGTTGGGTGACCAAAAACATTAATATGTTTCTGTAGTAAAGTAAAGTAAGTAACAGCCTATTTTCGAAATTGTCCCATTGCTGGCAAAGGCCTCCTCTAGACAGAGCGTTATAGAGCTTAGTCCGCCACGCGGCCCCAGTGCGGATTGGCGGACTTCGCACATCTTAGAAATATTTTTATTATTTTTAAGATATGCAGGTTTCCTCACGATGTTTTCCTACACCGTTGAGCACGTGGTAAATCAGCACTTAAAATTAAGAAACTAACACTTTAATTGGTACCGGCACCGGGGATTGAACTCAGGTTCACGTCGAGTATGCAGAATTAAAGGCGACCACCCGGACACTGAGCTACCACGGCTTGCCCGGACACTGAGCTACCACGGATTCTTATATTTCTGTACCATGTTCAAATTTTGCTTATCAACCCATAGATCATAAGGGTACATTTTGAAAAGAAAGTTGTGAGAAAAAGTATAAGTATTTATTCTATATCCCTACTTTTCCCATAAATATTATAAGCCGATCACGACAAAATTTTAATCAGTCACATCCAATTCACTTTTAGGTCTTCTCTTTGTCCCGACTACTTTCAACGAAAGTTTTAGTATTTTGCGTGACCAGTAGATGCAGTCTACTACTGCATGTACTTGTACGTGAAGACGGTGGGGGATTGACTTTCACCCATCTGATAACCAGATGAGAAATATTTGTTATACTTTTTTTTGTCGGTACAGTTTTTTTGCAGGCAAGCCTAGACGATTAATTTTGCAATTAAATTTTCTTTCTTCTGTTAGCAATTTTTATTGTTTAGCGTGTGTATATACTTAAGGTAACTGTATGGCTATTTGACAAACGTGTATATTCATACCTGTTTGCGAAGTAGACGAGGAGAGAAATAAGTAGGCAAGCCTACCAATACGTATTCTTCATGTTAAAACTAAAATAGTCATGAACACTTTCTGAATGGACACACGTGTTTATGAAAAAATTTAATTTTATAAAAAAATATTTCTCATCTGGTTAGGATCGGTGAAGGCCGACATCCCACTTTTGAAATTGCATTAGACACGTGTCCGACGGCGTATTGTGAAATCGGCTTTAGCCCCACATTCCAAGTTACATTGGTTGTGCACAGGCTACATCCATATCAGAGCGGCACTTGTGAACCAAAAATCAATTGACCAGAAACCGACGACCTTCGCGCTTATGCTACCCTAGCTTAGTCAATATCCATCCACTGAAATATACTGATATTTATTAAAATCGATGTTTACGACTCGAAGGAATTGAGAATGCATATCTTTTTTTTATTTCTTTAGATGTTTGTGTGCTTTGTCTTTTTGAATGAATTTTAATAATTCTTAATGATTCTATATTAAGGTTTGATTTCTTATGTACTTAGCTATGAAATCTACATATTTTTATTGAAACTAAAACATTTGAGTGAAAGCAATAATGATTTGATCTAAAAACATAAATTAAAGGGAATATTTTTTCTCATTTTCGTTTCTTGAGAGCAACCGTTTCAAAAGACAATAAGGAGCTAAATTTAAACTAAATTACCTTAGATAATGTGTTAGTTTTTTAAACTTTACAAATATTTCTCTGAAGCCAAAGTAAACCGTGCATCTTAACATATTAATTATGTACTCATAGTACTTGAAATTAAAACGATCTCTCTAACGTTGTTTAACACGCTTAACAAATATCGTGTCAATAATAATCAATACAGAGACATTATTGCAACTTTACAAACCTCCCCTATTATACCACGAAACAAGATCCAGTTCTCTATTGAAGGGTCGTACATTGTATTCTCGTATTGAAAATTAGTCTGTTCGAAATTAAGCTGGACGACACGTACACGGCACACCGCGCTTTATCCAAAACCATCGAACTGGTATTAATCATATCGCAAGGGTCATAACAACCTCGACAGTTAATGTTATAATATCACATTTGTATATAAAATTTTACATGATACTGTACACATTTGTGGCGATGCCGATCATTTAAAAATTAAATATAAGTTACGTTCCCGTTTGGCATGAAATTCAATAAATATATTCGTATCGGGAAACGGTAAATGGTTGTAATCGGAAATTTTCTGTTGGAAGGAGTCGTAATTGAGTGAATCCATTTGCAAGTGACTTTTTAATGCTTTCGTTTCGTCAAATGCGAAAAATTTACTTATTTTTTTATGCCTCAATGTGTATAGTAAATCTTAAAAGGATTTTGAAACGGAAACCGTTTTTGTGACAGCTGGAACTAATCGGTAAAAGCATATTTGACTACACGCATGCGGACGACCACGCAATGCTTAAAGAGCAGCTAATGCCCAAAAGCAGTCTACTTGGTTCCAACGGTGAACTACTGATCCCTGAAGGGCCTGATGGCACGGAGAAGGTGGCAGACGCGCTGGCCAGAGAAAAGAGGAGATTCGTCGTCAGGTAATGGGCAGATAACTTTATGGGCATATTGAATCATTTACTTACTAATTTACATCAACTAATATATTTAACAGAACATACATATTATGTTTTTTACACTTATTAAAAGTAAATATCATCATGTATACCTACGCCAGATGCCGAGGTATGGCTTAATAAGGCTGAAGCGCTAAATTTTAGATCATAAATAAAACTTAAAGTGACGTGTAACACAATACAATTTTTTTCTATAATAAAGGGTACTATAAAAAAAAACTTTCTTAAACTTATTATTAAGCAGTGCGTTACTGTGCTGTGTGTGTGAATGTGCTATAAATACGTAGTTACTGAGAGCTTCACATTTAATTCATTTCGCTTGGCGTAAATATGATTTGAATGTATACAAAAAATCTTTAATTTGAGCATAGCTTTTGCTGCATTTTTACGGCCACGCTCACCCGGGGAGACACCACTACCCTCCACTGAGCCAGGATAAAATAAAGTATGCATGGCTCTTGAGGTTGCCGGATGGCCATTCCTACCTCCTTCTTTTCTCACTCCGCGTCCCATCGAATCCTTTATAATCCTATCCCATCCTACCTTATAACCCGTTTTATCTAATTTCCAAAGCTGGCAACACAGACGCAACTCTTTAGAAGTCGTGTGTGTCCATGGGAGACGGAATCTCCGCAAGAACTATCTGCTCGCTTACCAATCTTTCCCTGTAAAAAAATCCTCATGTATGTCTTTATACTTTGCCTGTATGAGTTAATTCCATGTGAGCTTTTATATTGTTAAATCGATAAAATTTTGAGAGGATGCTGGCGCGAATTATATTAGACCATGTGATTTTTCTTTATTAAGACTTGTATGGATATGTGCAAGGTGCGAACGTGCAGCTGCGCAATGGAAAATTATGTGAGCCCCTATACTGATTGACTAGGATTAGTTTAAGTATGTCTCTGTTCTGTTATTTACTTTCAAACATACTTGTAATTCAGTATCATAAATCCCTTTTTGTTTTCGTCTATTTTTATTTCTTTTGTTTTTTATTTCTTTTAGCTCTGCCCTTACTGTTTATGGTTTGTATTGCAATGGCGTTTCACAAACATATATCCCACATACATAAATGATCGGATCTGAAACAATTATCTGTAGGGAATACAAATAATTCTTTTTGGTGAGAATCGAACCTACTACCCGCGATGGTGTTGCAAACGGTTTAACAGTTGCACCGACCATTCATCAAAATCTTCGTCAATTTTATCACATACTTGTTTTTTTTGCAATATGGTGTTTTTTATGCTTGCATTAAACAATATAATGTGCGTTCGAATATTAAAACATTGCTATACACAATCATTTCACCTTTTTTATGTGCGACCCAACTAATAATTATAATTTCTATTCAATTTAATATCAATTTTATGTGCCGCGAGAATGCGACCATACGTACGAAAACATCGCAGTATATTACAACGAGAATCATGTTTTGTTCTATTCTGAAATTTCCTCCTCTAGATTCAAGAAAGTCGGCCAACGCTCCGATGGAAACCAGTACGTGACTTGCCACGTGCAAGGGACCCTCAGGAAGTCTGATAAGGCTTCGAGGAACAGTAGCCGCTGCTGCCAAATGGTGCGACGTGTTCGGGCGAGGGGCGACAACCCACGCCCGTGCGGCAACGACGTGGTGAGTGAATAGTTATCTTTACAGCCCGTGGCAATTAAAGACAGGGAAAAAGTAAACAAACATACATCACTCAAACAAAAAACCGGCCATAACAATGGAGCAATATATGTAGAGTAGGTTTATTAGGTACGTTTCAGCCATTGATATATAAAAATCTCTATATACTTAATCAGCGTTTGAAAACCTCCGCATAAAATGAGGGCACAATGTCATGTGCACTCATTTGTGTTATTCTACAAGCAAAATTCAATAATAGCTTTTCCCGTGTTGGATATTACTTTATGAAAACAATTACATGCCATGCATGTAAGATTCAATTTGCAAGAAAAATGTTAACATAATAACTTTCACAATTATATACAATTGCAGACAGTTTTGATTGTTACTTTTGTAAGCGACGGTGAAACTTGTTTTTTTGTATAACGATTGTTTCTCCTAATGAATCGTTTGTTTACTTTTTGTTATACCTGTAACTGGAATAGACTATATCGGTATTCACTTGACTGATTCCCCTCTTGTTGGCGGATGTCTTAATTGGAAGATTTCAGCATCACCTCCGATAATACGTCGGAATAGGTACCAGACGGGCGTATTGAATTAGAAGCAATATTTATTTGCACGAGCAATATTTATTTCATATAACAGATTCTCAAATATGCTTGATGCTTTAGCATGCTGATGACGTAGAAGGCACTTTATTGGCTTGGGTCATTATTTTCTTTTTAGAAATGAAAATATAATTTCAAAGAAATTTTATACGAAACATTACATAGTACGAAGAAGCAAATTATAAACGACTTTTTCGAAATTATAATAAGATATAAAAAGCCTTTTTAATTTATTACCAATAATTTTACTTCTACTTTTATGTTAGCTATATTATTGTTTTTTTTTTTAGTTGTCCCCCTGTCTATAAATATTAGAAATAGCAAACTTTTTTTGTCTATACACATATTTTCTTGTGTTATTTTTTATATTTATTTGGTTCCATTTTATCATTTTGCGACACAACATCAATATCTAAACATATAATTAATTGTGTATGTAACATATATATAAAATGTACTCTCTACATTTCATCATCATAATAATGATTTCCTCGATCTTGAACTTAAGTGAAGAGTAACTTGAACTGGGAGAGAATTGAGAGGTCTTTATAACATTGCTTATTTTAATTAATTTCTACTAATGCTATCAACCCAACTTATTCTAAATGAAAATGATAAAGTATGTCAATCTAACAATAAAAACCATTAAGGTTATTATATAGCATACATGTCAATTTATTTAAAATAAATTCAAATAACAATGTTATCTTTAAAAATTAATAATACTTAATAAAATTAAATGTTTTCATTTCATTTTAAATTTTCTATTATATTAATAGGTATATATAGTAAATGTAAAAAATAAGTTAAAAAGAGTAAACGTAACTAACTGCAATGTAATAAGTTAAAATGTATAAGAACCCCTCATGTGAGGGCGAAGTCTCCTCCAAACTCTTCCAACAGTTACTGTTTTTAACCTTTTGTATCCAAAGTTTTCCCAACATTTTTAAGATGTCTTCCCGCCAAGTTATAGAATTTTCGCGTTTTCCTGTACCTACTGGACATACCCATGCGTAACTTGGTTCGTCCATCGGTCATCGTCCACGTCCCGCCCAACGCCATTTTATTTTAAGTCGTTAAGACTTAGAGCATCGGTTAACTTTGTTTTATTTCTGATTATTTCATGAGGAATTCCCTGGACTCTTTTTTACATTGACTACCTGACTTATTGTTAAAATCTTAATGTCTTAACTCCCGGTGAATATATGTTAATGAACCGCAAAACTAAAGAATTTCACTTTCTTTGGTTATGTCTTAAGTTTATTATGGACTTACTGGTCTATTTTTGTAGAAGCTGTTATATAAACTATTGTTGATCCCCCACTGCAAATTCGCGATTATATTATTTCTTGAAATAATTTCAAGAAATAATATAATCGCGAGCTCCAAATTCGCGACGAGATACTAGTATATCAAATTCAGTTTTATATTTGGAAAATAAATATTTATGTTGTAGAAGATGCAATAAAGATTGATACAAAGCAAATATTTATAAACAATAAATATATAAGACGATAATTAATACAAAAGAAAACCATAGACGGTTTTCTTTTGTATTAATTATCGTCTTTTTTAAGCTTGCTTTTATTCTCTTTTATGCTCTTGCTTTTATTTTCCGACCATCGATTTTCAAGTTGCAAAACATAATTAATACAAGTATAAATTATAAGGGTTTTTTTATAAGGGTTTGATTAATAGAAGTATTACTTATAACTTACAAAGAAAAGGAGGGTGTGAATAGTTCTCAGTTTTTACTTCAATTCTTTTAACATTTCTGTTGTTTGTATGATTGTTGAACTATTTATTGTATATAATTACATAATAATTTATCAATACAATATAGAATCTAAAAAATCATTTGACCATTGACTTGGTGCGTGCTATGCTAGGGCTCAACGTTGTTAAAAAGTCCAGCGAAATGTGAACGGAAAAAAAATATCAATATTAACATATTTTTTATTTTCAAATTCATAAAAGTGTCTTAAATTGAAAGAAGGGCTGTTGGACGAGCAGTATACAGGTACATTGCCTATTTATTAAAGGTTGGCAACGCAGTCGATTGTGGTGAGTCTGTATTGGCGGCAACGATGACGAAAAATTGATCAATCTTGTTTGATCCTTTAATCCCTCCCATATTTTAAAGCCTAAAATTGTTTTCGGTTATACTTTAAAGTAAAATAATAATATTATTGACTTGATAATGTCATATAAATTGATGAACGCCGGCTGTGTGCACGATAAAGCCTGAATCATTGTCACGTTCCACCTAGGCCGAGTGTGCAACCTAGAGCGCGGAACAAGCGATAGAAAGGCACGATAGGCCTAAACGTTCGGCTTGAAACGCATCTATCTCTCTTATACTCGGACGCATCGGCCGATGGAATTAACTAAATTAATTCCTTCTTCGTACAACATAATCCTCCTACAAAATAATGATAATTTAGTGATAATAATTTAATTCAATTCATAAAAGTACGCAATATTTCATTAATGTTTTCTTATGACGTTATCACGTAAAATTATCGTCCGTAAACCGACTTTTCAAATAATTTTGAAGGTTTCAAAATAAACAAAAAAATAAAATAAACAAAAATATTCGTAGA
>DWHK01000514.1:0-13692 GCA_018247855.1 Graphium androcles | reverse complement strand
CCTTGAGTCTAGAGCTTATTACCTTAAAGCCTAGAGCTTTTAATAAGGGCAGCGTTTAAAAAAAAAAACAAAACAATTTATTTAAATATCTCATAAACTACTGAACCAATTTTGATGTCCAACATACTTAAAAATTGTACTAATATAACCTACACACATTCCAAATTTCACTGTAATCGGAGCACTGGTTTGAAAGTTATCATACTTACATAAAATCTGTTTTTGACCGAACTCTAATTTTAGAATATTCGCTTCGCTCGCTCGGTCAATTAGAATTCCTTAAATTTGCTATTCTACATTTATATAATCTACAAATCGAAATAGCTGTATTATTTCGACATAGGCCATATAAAAAAAGTTAATGAAGATGACAATAGTCAAAATTTTCCATATGCTATAAATCAGAAAAAAGTTTCCTATACTCTAGTTATAAAGTCGCTTTATTTTAGATATAGAAACCTTTAGCAGGTCAGTTTTCGGAGTGCAACACCGCTTACGGGTAAGTAAGCCAACTGTTACGAAACGTCATTAGGCTAAGGGACAGTGAAGTGGAAGGCAGGCAAGGCCAGCGCAGGGCCATACTGGCAATCTGTCACATCACCTGTCACTTTTAGAACGAGTTATGGTATTAAAAAAGTCCTGGCCGTTATAAGCTTTAAAATAAGACAATAAGCCTAATTATGCGATAACCGCTTGATATGGTAGTTTATACCGATATGATCATAACGTGTTTCTAATTTTCTTTTTATATTATATTCATAGTGCTGGCAAATGCTTTAATTGTAATGTTGATTTTTAGTCTGGTAATGTGCGCAGGATTTATTTAACGAATAATCTCATACATTATCATTTTTAATTATAATATTGAACGCATTTAAATATTGTATGATCTGTATCAAATATACTATGACAGTCACCGCAATTGTTTAACAAAGTTAAGTGTAAAAATAAATTAAATTTACAAAAACTTCAAGGTTAAGAAATAAAATCGAAGTGTTGCTTCTTTAGTTCTTTAGCTACACCCAACAGATATAGAACAGGACAACGCCAAGGCGTGCCAACATTAAAACCGTAAGGTATTTTAGGCGAGTGGATAAACCCGAAACGGCAACAGGAAAAACCGTGAAAACATCAGCAATGAGCTCGAATAACGCGGGCCGCTCGGGCGAATGCTCCTCCGCGTTTTATTGCCCCTTTTATTTATTACGGTGAAGATTGAAAGGGGACGCCCTGGACGCAAGAGATGATTGTAAAGGGCCCCTTATACAGCGGCGGCCTTATGGATCAATCTTATGTAAAAAGCCGCGGCGCTGTGTGCACTTTGCCAGCATAATTTCTCCCGCGCTTTTCACGGCGCCATAGACAAGAGTGACGTTTCTTTTTTTTTATTCGATCGTTGTACGTTTTAGAGATAACTATATTAACGTATTTATTTGAATAACATTTCTGAGACTTACGCGAATATTTGACATTTTAAATTAAACAACTTTATGGATTATATCGCGGTTTATTTTTACAGCATTCATGGTCACGGGTAGGACATACCGTCCTATTCATATTGTGTATAGGACGGTATGTCCGTAAAGTTGTTTAATTTAAAATATTTATTTTAAGTTATCAATTGTAGCGAAAGGTACAAAATTATTAATTGAGAAACTAAGAAAACGTAGTTTTTAAATTTATATTTGTTTTTAGAGTTTTAAAAATGATATGCAAAAATATCATAGTAATAATTTACTACCAACATTAACTTATAAAAATTACTGTGTTTACCTGTGTTTTAAATATTAGCTCTTGGTTTCTTATCAATCAAGACTGTGTATTATTCATAAACCTTCAGAAAATATTTAGTTGAATGGCGAATCAAACTCTTAACAGCATTTTTTTAGAAAATGAAGGACACACACATATATACATACGTACATAACAAAAAGAGTTTCACTTGAAGTTGGTCAAAAACAATAGTAGTCGTGATTAAAAGTGAATATCAAACGTAGTAAGTTAAACAAATTATATTTAGATCAATCAGTAGCCAATAAATTATTCCATAGGTGTTAACCCGTCACCTGCCGATGCGTAACTAAACAATAATAATCCAAAATCAAGCACCAACACCCGTAATCCGTTGGCCAATCCGCAAAATCAATACGCTGTAGCACATTTCACCTTTCCATAAAAGCGTTGCACTTCTCCAAATTTATGTAGCTGGGGTGGCCACCCCATAAAGTTCAGATGTGCAATAACGACTGGGCCAGTTTAAACCGCCGATATTACCCGCTCCCATGAAATATTGATGCACAACACAGAGTAAACAGAACTTCGGCCGAAGCGAGGGACTTTCCTGAAATGCTTAACACCACTTTTGGTTTTGTCTCCGTGCTTTAGTATTAATGGTGTCTGAAGATGTTTCTTTGAGAGTTTTATTGTTTTTTTTGTGACTATTAACAAATACTTTTTAAGTAAATGTTAAATAACTTGCAAAGGTTTTGCAACGCAATATTAAACTCAAATAAATCATTCTAAAGATACTCTAGTTGTTTACTGTAAATTGAGGAAATCTTTTTTGTTATTAAAATATTCACTCAAAAGGTCAGGTTTAAATTTTAATATATTACGATATAATTTGTAAAATAGTTTTAATTAATACGTACGTTAATATTAAAAATTCAACAGTTCACTTGTTTTAATAGTAATATTTGTTATAATATAATTACTTTAATTTAATCTGTTGATGTAACTCAGACTGCGGTGGATAGGCAGCTTACAAAATGAACATTTACCTTTTTAATTTTCCCATTAATTCATAGGAAATTGCAGTGAAAAAAGGGGACATGCAGCAGCGAACCAATACGGTTAAGTAAAAAAAAAAGAGTAACCAATATGAACGATATTCATCATAGATTAAACAACTTATGACAAGCTCAATGTGAATCACCGATTACTTTTTATATAGCTTAAATATTTACGTAAAATATGCACAGTTTGTCAGTTAAATTTGTGAGTAAATTTTTTACGTAGATAAATAAATATAAAGTCTAGATTTTTACATATTCAATGTACAAGAAGTAATAGTGGAAAATTAGGGTTTTTGCACATATTATGATAACAGACGAATGTATGGAAAAATTCGATATCGTGTTGATACTTAGTTTCATGTAACGACTTCTGAACCTGTTCCCCTTTCAAACGTTCTGGATATCCTTTATATATATCGGGCTATTGACGTAAGTGAACAGGGAATTCATCTGTATTTTTGGAACCACTACTTTACTAATACATGAAAAAATCTGCCACGTAAATGTCTATTTCCATAGAGATTAGATGCTTCGTTGAATTTTGCTCATTTGTAGATCGTCAGTATATTCCTTCAAATTCTGCAATCTTCGTGAATTTACTTTTATCTATTGTTTAACGTTTATTCAATTAATCCGTCATTTATTCAAATAATGAAAAAAAATCTTAAACACAAA
This sequence comes from Graphium androcles, assembly GCA_018247855.1. NCBI lineage: Eukaryota > Metazoa > Arthropoda > Insecta > Lepidoptera > Papilionidae > Graphium > Graphium androcles. Next base: position 10,222 of record DWHK01000514.1, on the reverse strand, counting down.
TTATAATGATTAATATTTTAGTTTTATATAAAGGGAGCATTACCTAAATATAAAAGAAATTCGTGAGAGTTTTACAGATACCGCATTTGAGAAAAATATTCAGTTAATTGTTTCAATCCGCTGTAGTTAACGTGATATTGGCAATAACCAAATTTTCGCAAACAACAAATGAAACTATAAAAGAATCTTTGCTTCTAAAGGACAATGCTAATCACTACTATGCCCAGGGTTTTTGGCTTATTTTGCTCCACTAAGAGTCGTCTTTGATATAAAATTAAATGGATTCCTAAAGCTTACGTTTCAGTATTTGAAACCAATCGAATATCTGTCTAGATTTACTCATATACGTGGAATATGTTTAGGGTACATAATTATTATTTAAATTGTTTTGATGTAAAAATTGCAAATATATTGAAATTAAAATAAATAAATATATATTCGAAACGTTCTTGAATAGAGTATTGACAGTACAGTGTTCTTGAGTAACTTGAGCCATTTTATAAAATTAAGTGAGCATTACCATATAAACTCAAACAAATAAAATCAAATTTTGTTAAAAATATCCGAATGATATAAAAAGTCAAACAAAAATAAGATAAAAATGTACACTGGATAGTCCATTACAACATTAAAATAAAATGTTTTTGCGCTATATCGGAAAAGAAGCAAAAAGATAATATTTCAATTTGAATGATGTAGCTTTTAATCTATCTACAAGTGCAACCGACGTTGGCTTTTTGGGCAGTCCCAATTTCGAATGTGAGCAAATTAAAACATTTCTACTTTTTAACTTTCCCTTTTTCTTTGGCTACTACAAAATTAAAAATAAATATATTTAAATTCCTATCACGTTGTTTTACAATTTTGTTTGTTCCTGCTTTTTTTTTCTACCATATGAATTTTTTTAAGTGGAGAAATTATGCCCATGTTTCTATTTCACCATTGATCAATGTCTATTTTTACAATATGCCTAGAACGGCAAAATATCATTTTTCCTTTACAAGACCAACATAAGCCAAAAATATTACCATATTTGTCTTTCTTTTGATAACAGGGTGATGTGTATGTCCTTCTCAATAGTTGACAATTCGTTCTATAGTTTAAGAATTAGTGGTTTTCTTTTTCATTTACCTAAATAAAGTTACGATAAATATTTATTATTATACATTCATGAAAATACATGAAATCTATTTAGCCGTTTATTATATTTACATAATTATATATCTATAAATAAATCAGAGTAATGCAGTTTCCAATACTGCAAAACATTTTTTTATTTATTTAACCTCAAAAAAACATTACTCTCTTTTCAGCGGAATGGTTATATATCATTTTTGTTCATGCAGTGAGACTGCCTGGAGTGGTTAGTGGTCAAGTGTTCAACTATCACTTTATAACCGGTTTAAAAAAACAGTATTAAGCAAAATCGCGATGCTGAATCAATAACTTTATTGATTCAGCATCGCGATTTTTCTTAAGTTAAATAAATTTTTTTTTCCTTCACAATAGCTTTTGCATATTGCTTCGTTTCATTCTATTTGGCATTAGTTTGTACGAGTATACGTGTGGCGCGGATAATCTATATATCTCAAAGCATTACAAAATAACAAACAAAAAACACAAGTTAATTTTTACATTTATAATACTATTTAGGATAAGGCTGAATAATCCACGTTCAAGTAATGAAATAACACTTGCAATAAATTTATTGTAAGACATACAATGTATCATAGCAACCCTGTCCATATATTCCTGTCTAAGCGGTTATATATTAAACGTACTCTCTGCATCGTGTAATAATATATTTTAACGATAAAATACCTGAATAGGTACTTTATCATAACGCAAAGCCGAGTGTCAGGACGCAACACCCGTATGATGAACTGGGATCCTAAGGATTTTCATTGAAACCTGGGAATACATGGAAATTATGGTGTTCCGAATTTCGAGCAACTTAGAAAAACATAACTTGCTCTGTATAATTAATGCTTACTTATGTAGATTGCTAAAATTACATACTTGCCTATTTCTTATAGCTGTTTAGAATTTCTTAATTATTTTATCCACTATACATAATACATACATCGTTTGTTATAATTAAAATTCTCAATTCCCTGAACAAATGAATGAAAATACGTTCGAAATGAAATTCGTGATCCTATAACCATATATAATAAATAAGCCGCTTATAAGAACATAATCTTCTTTATTGGGTTCAGAATTTATTAAGGGAAATACCGTATAAGTTATTCTCTTTGGCCATGTCGAGTTAAAGCTCGCTGCGGAAGATGGACACGTAATTCTGTTATCGTTGTGGTATCCTTAATTACATTATATTTTAATCACTCATTCATTCCTTTTGTAAGGAAGATTAGGGAAGCAGACGTTGAATTATTAGGGATATTGCTGTGAGATTTATTTATTTCTTTAGCAGGTACTCTGCTTACAGATAATGTTATTGTTTCGAGAAAATGTTTAAGGAAAGCTATTTTCGTTTGAATATAAACGCGTGTAATATAATATGGTTTTATAATTGTTATGTAAAAATATTAGCAGTTGGCATAGTCTTTAAGTAGTTTAACTTAGAATTCCGGTTTTCATTAGTTTGCATTTTTATTGTTTCGAATTCAAGCATTTATCCTCGACGTATATATTTATTATCTTACATTAAAACCTGCATATGAATTTCCAAGATTGAATTGTAAACTAGAATTAAGTTTATTCATAGATATTTTTGAAGCTTTATTGCCTTTATTCCGACTTCATTTAAAACTAATTTACGTGAAAAATCACGCTCGTGCACCATTTCGTGTTAAATCGCTGTAACAATCAACGGAATTAACTCACATTTCCCTTTGACTGTATTAAACTGTGCTGTTCGTGAAATGGACGGCTTTGTTCGGCGTAGTCCACAGGTGCCTGATAAGCGCCCGAGATCACTGGCCCATTCAACGCTTGATGGAATTGCCGTCTTGGTCGCGCATCCAATGCAAATGTGTGACAACATTCAAACAAATCACCTTTTGCAACAACGTATCGAAATACGATAATATCTATTCTATTTAATGTAAAATAATTTGCTTAACATATCGAAACAGTGACGTGAGTTAATCCTGATTGTTATTTGAGGGAAAAGTGAATTTGTTTTTTACTAGTGTTGTTTGCCAATTGAAATATTTTTATTGTATTAAAAGCGTTACATGTTACATGCCTTTTTTTCGATTTTAACTGGATGCATACAATTGTATAGAAATATTCACCTTTATTTAATATATAGTTAAAGTCTTTATTTCGCTTTATTTTTCGGTGTAAGGTGGCCGGCTTAGTGAGAAGTTGGTCACTTGATTATATTTTGTGCATATCTATTGTACATTATGTTGTATATGTCAATATATTTGGAAAGTTTACTGTTCTTCTTTGATTGCATTTGTAAGGGCGAATACATATAAGGTAGAATTTAATTTTTTAGACATTTCATTTAACTAACTATATGAATGTTCCACTAGTTCTTATCTAATTTATAAAATTAGTGTACATTTAGTACACTAATATAATATATATTAATAAAAACATTGACACAAGAAATGGTGATTGCACTTTTCTTAAATTTTCAGTACTAGCAGTTGTGATGACAATTTTAAATCTATTTTATTTTCTCTACAAATAAAATACAGACACATAATTACTTCTGTTTCAACAAAAATATTGTTCAGTTCTGTTATTAAATTTCTATACAGTATACTGTAGCAGAAGGATCTGATAACTAATAGCTGTTTTAAGTAATACTTAGATTTTATTACTCACGGTAAATGGTCACGGGCAATCCAAGTCAAAAAACTATATCTTTTATATTATCAGATAAATCATTAGTACTACAACTACCTCATCAATAGTTCGCCTACTCTTCTAACAGAATTAAAAAGTCGGCAGTTGGCTGTTATCTAAAAATATTCGAGATATCAATTTCGTTTTCGTTTGCGTGTTTTCGTCGATCTGCTTAATATCTGATATATTTAATAAAAATATTTTAAATCTTGTTCGGAAGTTTATAATTGACAGACCATATTTAAAATCACTAATTCCACTACTTAACCAACCGCATGACGCATTTGAAGTACTAAATAGACTGAAGTGGCAATCGAAACTTAACTGAACACAGCATCGATGATGCTTTAAAATCAAATAAAACTAAAATGTAAAATGAAATATTCATTAGGGGTTGCATTAGTTAAGATTCTTATATATTCACTAATAAATAATACATGGTATAGAATATTTATCATAAATTAGTTTAGTCAATTTAACAACAGTTTCAATTGCATTGAATTTTAATACGTGTTGGGTTATAAGAAATTGAATCGTATTATATACATACCCCTTAATGAGGTATTTTTCATAAAACTTAAATACTAATAAGTTATACCCTCGTTATTAAGTAATGTCTTAATAAAATTCATAAAAACATACAAAGGAATAGTAAATACGCTATTTTAAAAAAAATTGTTATTTTGATCGAGCCGTATGCATTTTATGGATGTTCAAGTATATGAATATGATCTTTTTTTTTGGAAATAACACAATGTCAGAATCATTTTAATTCTATCCTGTCAGTATCTCTCTAATAATCTTAGTGCGTATTTTTTTTGTATAAAATTAGAAAACTTAAGATTAATGCTTGTTTAAGATGTCAAATATAATTCCATCTCTAGATTCATTGTTTTAATTCACAAGCAGCGAAGTTATTGCGAAATATACTCAAATGGAAAAACAATTAGTCGAAAAGTATATCTATGAACAAAATAGCATTAATTTTGAAGTCAGTTGAGTAATTTGTTGAAAAATAGTCGAAGAGAGAACTAATATTTTTAATAAAATCAGAATGAAATAAATGAAAATTGGTATTCACAAGAGAATGCCAACTAATTTACGATTTTGGAGTTTAATGGCGCACTTGCAACGAGCATATGAGAGCACTATGCAAATGTTTGACCCGGCTGTATCTCGAGCAAATATGAAGACGTGTGGTTGTGTTCCGCAAGTTTTAATTAACCACCTCCCCTATGCTTTGACATCGTGACAGCGACAATCACGCAAGTAAAATGTCATTAAGGAGACCGATATGTGCGCCGTAATTACGTGTCTAATATACACGGATAAATCAAATATCGCCGTATCCATTGCCATGTCGCACAGTTTTATATAAACATCAATAATCCTAACAGTAATTAAATCGCGGTTTCAAGTCAAGTTTTCGTGCGTAATTAATGCGGTATTACTTAGCTATATTTACTTTGCGAAACGTTTACAGTAGATTATATGTTTTTCATACAATTCGGAAGAAGATTACGGTAGAAATATTACATTATAGTAGTGCTCATTGGTTTCACTGTAGGGTATTCAGTGTTACAAGTGACTATTTTCGTGTCTTTTCTTTTTTATAAAACGGGAAAGGATGACAAACGACCAGATGGTTCACCTGATGTTAAGCGATCCCGTCGCCCATGACGCACAACATCCGAAGAATTGCCTGTGCGTTGGCAGCCTAGGCAATTGAATAGAATTTATTGGAAAGATTGGATATGATGGGTCAGGAAATATTAAGCATAGGAGTGGGAAAATAAGAGGGCGGGAATGGCCATTCTGCAAACCCAAATGCATACAATATTTTTTGCCGGGTTTTAATGTATGGCGGTATTTCTTCAGACGAGCGGCCTTATAAGTGCAGCAAGAGTTGTATAAAGGTGTTATGCTCTGTCATTTGTATACGTCAACATATAATAGAAAAGATATTACAATCTTTAACCAGCGGTACATATTCTGTGGAATAATAGCATAACAAAGATATGCTCAAGGATACACGCGTCAAACTGATGACACCCCTCGTTTTTATAGGTGGTTAAATATATAGACAGAATTTAGGATACAACATGATACGTAATAGAAGAAAGCGCCTATGATTAATACCGGTCAAGCGGGTGACTCGTGCTCAATCGCCATCTGCCCTTATTAATTGCCTTGTCACGCGTAATCGTCCTTCTCTTACCAACCAGCTCCCTCGCACATATACATATGTACACAGATTAAGTATTACGATATAATTGATACCGTATCAAAGTACGTACACGATTAAATTGAAAAAAAATATTTTCTTTTGCAGCCACCTAATTTACAGTGCTGAAAATATTGATTGCTTAATTGTAATAATGTATTGATTTAATAATTCTTTAATATTCCTGTTTTCGTGGCCTAGTAGTATGGGCAACTGATTTAAAAATCGGATAAGGCGAGTTCTAATCCCACGGAGAAACGATGTATTCGTGTTGTTGTTGAGTTGAACACTTAGATGATCCACTCATCGGGTGAGAATGTAAAAAGTCTGTCTTAGTTAGAGTCAAATATCAATGAATGAAAATATTTCGTAAAAGTATAAGTATTTAAATAAAAAAAAAATCGAAAAAACTCGATAAAGTTTTGAATAGTATTTATAGGGAAATTTCCCGAGACAAATTTGAATTGGTTGACGCCTGGTGCGTGATATCAAGTATAACATATTTATGAGCGTTTATTTCGTATAAGTAATAAATATGAACTTTTGGATTATCTCAATAAAATTTAAATTTCAAGATGAAGTGACATCATAAAAGATATGCATACGAGTGTCACATGAATAAAAATGTTGGTTATATTTATAATAAAATGTTATTGTAAAATTATATTAATTTCTATTCAATATACTTATGCAAATGGCTTTGATATCTGACGTTATTAGGTAATTTGCATTTAATCATTTAATGTAGTTGTGCTGTTTCATATACTCAACATTATAACTAATTGGCAATTACTTTAATCGCAACTGTCGCGTACGTTAATCACGTTCAAGACTATGGATTTGACTTATTGGTACATAATTAAATTAACTAAACGTGTAGGCACGGTAAACGGACGGTTCGTTTTGACTAATGATTTGTGCACAATCAACAGATGACAAGCAATTAATCGAATTAATTGCAGGCGACGAGCGGTCTCGGCTACGGGAAGTTTGGTCAAGTGCCTTGACAGACCCCGCCCCATATATTTCACTCGAACGGTCATGTAAGACTCAATCATATTCCCTTTTCAGTCACAATGTAATATGTAAGCATATATTATAATTGCAAAGGTCAGTTTGTTTAATTGTTTGTAAAGCGTTCTTCTCATAGCTACTTAGCCTATAATCATACAGTTTTACATATTTATTGAAAGAGATACAGAAAGAACTATATAACATTTAGAAAAAATACTGTGGCAAAATGATACATAAATAACTCCTAGTTGATCGTCTAACATTACAACTTGGCATAATATGGTGCAATATGACGCCAGGAACTCATTTCATGATGACGTTACATTTTTACAATACACCGAGTAAAGCCGAGGGCGAACTAGGTCTTTATATATGTACTCCTTTCTAACCGTATTGCTCTTACAGAGTATTGCCACGGCTAAATAGCAATAAACCTTGTATATGAGTGCTATGTATATGAGCAGAGAAAAAAATATTAATTAGGGTCAAATTTTAACCATTGGGGCACCACGAGTTTTAATTAACATACGATGTATGATTTAATTTACACTGCAAGTAATTATGTCTATGATACGAAAATACGGTGAAAATCGTAATTTAAACTGAAAAATTTCATGGAATATTTGGTACATATTTAGATATTAAATTAAGGTTGAAACTGAGCCCTTTGCTTTGGTTCACATTAATATTTTTTTAATTATGAATGATCAGTTGAAATCTCAACGTACGAAATAAACAAAATAAAATTATAAATAGAATTTTTATTTACTCGATTGACATTATTCTCGTGTGCCAGGCGTCGTAAAGAGTATTGATAATCAAAAAGTACATTGTTTGTTGCTTATTGAAATGAAATTTATACAACGGCGTGAGCATGCGTAGAATTTTTATCAATTCCACCTCATAATAAATGTAAGCGCAAAACAAGGAATGGGTGAAATTGTTAGATAAAGAAGGGGATTATAGGGGTTGCGATATACCTTTTGTATTCGTAAGCGCTGTGAAATTATTTCACTAGTAACATAACAGCGCGTATTGTAAGAGAGATTACTTAGATACAAGCGAGCTTTCCAAATCCTTTATTTTTTCATAGAAAATATTTGTAAACACGTGCTTTTTAATTTCAACGTAGCAATATTTTATAATGTGAGTATATATTCTTCTTGAGTACAATATTTCTTTAAGACATAAATCATGTGACTATTTATAGAATTTAATATATTGTAGAATTCATGAAAACATATAACAAAACTAATATTTATATTTATGTTTGTCACTAGTAATGCATACAGACTTTAGATGTAAATTACTGTTTTAACTTATTAATAATGCACTAAAGTTAATCGTGTATCATTCTTTATCGCTATTTGTGTTACGAAGATCGTAGCTACCGATTGCCTACGATTTTTGTAGCACAATTCTTTCTATAGTTTCTTGTAAATTTTTACTTTATTATTGGGTGACTTCATACTATTTGATATTACATCAACTCTAATGTAATAATAGATATGATTCAGTTAATTTTAACAGGTGTTTTTTTTTATTAAAAACCTATTAATTGTACTCATAAACGTAAATATATTTTATTTATTAACGTAAATGTACTCTCGAATTATCATTTAAATTTTCATCATGATTTCAATGCACTAAAGTAAGTGAGTAATTGACTTAAAAAACAACAATTCAGCACTACTACTACAGCATTTTATATTAATACTTTAAAATATGATTACTTGAATAAATTAAGCATGGTCTATAAAAGACTTTATCTTTGACAGAAAAATCTGTTTAGAAAAAAATAGACATATGTTTTTGTCATTTAAGCATAAGATAGATATTTAGGGAGAAAAACCTTAAAATATTTCCGGTTATGTAGTAAGAAGTTACGAAATACCCTTACCGTTTTCCAAATTTATCTTTAAATCGAGAAAAAGCATTCAGCTTACTGCACTCAGCTTTGTTTTATTTGTGTGAATGTGTCCAGTTTTGTTAGGAAACCAAAATCCTTTGTACTATGTCCATTCGTTGCTAAACATGTGATTTCGCATGTACCTTGATCAGACATTTTCCCAATTTAAATGATTGGATATCGTCTCCGAATGTAGAACAATTACAATGTAGCACAAAAAAAATGGATCAAAATTGTTTAAATATTTAATTTTTCCCATATTTTTCTAGGATCAAGAGATTTTAACATAACTAACAAAAACATACTACAAATTTTTATGTTAACAAATTATTATATGGTACATCTTACAAAAATTGTTATATGCGTATGAAATTGTTATGGTTATACTTTTAGGAAATTCTATGTAAAAGTTACTGAAGATGTTTGAACATGAGCGGTGGGGCCAATCAAAACTTTAATTATTTGTTAAATATATAACTAATATATATGTATATATTGAAAGATAAATAATTACAAGACTAGATTTATACCAAATATGGAAAAAGCGCAAAATATAATTTCTATTGCATAATTGCTTACACAATAATAAAGAACTTCAGATTGTAAGACTGTTCATCTGTATGTCATGTAAATCGTTATATGAGGCCACCCATACTATTAAGAAATATTAATCGTTAATATTAATTATCATTAGATTAACAACGAATAAATAACTAATGATTATTCTCATCCACTCTTTGGAAAAATAATTGCAATTAATAGTTTTTTGTTTTTATAAAAACATATCTAATTAAATCCTGCAAAATTTGTCAATAGATAAATTCTTGTTGATTAACGAATATTTATTGAAATAATATGCTAAATAATATTTTAATAAAACAACTAAAGTTACGACTTATTTTAAAGCAATAAACGATTCAAATGCAATTCTCTCTATTTGATTCTATTGTTGGGATACTGGAGCGAGTTAGTTCAAATTTCTAATTTAACTTACGCATTGAAATAATAATAAGCCGTAGAACTTGCCGTTGAGAAAACTTTGTTGTAGGCGTTCATTTAATTATAAAACAATATATCAAGGATCAGACGGTTGAACTTGGCTCTTTAATAGAGAAACTTTTTAAATAATAAAATATATCTAATAATTAATAATTCTCACTTCAATTTATTATTTCAATAATTTATACGACAGTTAAAATGATAACATTATTACATTATGTGTTTTAATAAAATTGAAACATGACGTATAT
>DWHK01000513.1:0-13698 GCA_018247855.1 Graphium androcles | reverse complement strand
TCGATTTATTGTACAGCAGAACTTTCCACGTTAGCTCATTTAGCGTTGAAAACTATAGTAATATTTGGGGGATAGAAGATTTACAAGTTTGTTCATTTAAACAACAAATTATTAAAGGCAATAGCCGATATTTTGTTTTCACAACCTTTTTTAATTAACTAAAGGGAACAAACTTTATATTATATTTCATGAATCATGTCTAAATAACTTCGACAACTTTCAAAATGTATATAAAGTTATAAAAGGAGCAAATTAAATATGGAATATGATTAATTGCTTTTATTGCGTGCTCTAGGCACGAGTTTTATTGAAAATGCTATTTATTTATCGCAGTCAAGGTAGGAAAGTAGGGTAATCAAATGAAAAGGGTATGTGTAGTATCGAAGTCAATTTTGTTATTTTCTCTCATAAACAATTCTATTTAAAAGAGCAGTTTCCTGTAGTTTTATTCGTTTGATTATTTTTCTTTATTTGCTTCCAATCCGTTTTTAGTAAACGTCTACATTGCGAAAAAAGTAACTATATAACTAAAGGAGTAACCAAATTTCTATTTAATCGGGAGTGTAGTTTCGGAGATCTGGTAATGATTCAGCGAGTCTTCTATGTTTGTCTAGCAGAGAAGTCAATTTCAGAAAGATAGAACAATTTAAGATAAACTTATAACACCTAGTTTTCGTTTACAAAAGACAAATAAATAATTTTGGGGCGAGGTTTAAGGATACATAATAAAATTCAGCGTTCTAAATTAGCCCTTCCGTTGGATTAATTTAAGAACAAATTTAAAAATAGCCTCTTACGTAAAGCATATACTGTTAAAGAATATTTTGATGTTTTACGTGTGTGGAAATAATAAATAATACTATTTATTATATATACAAGTATACTAGATTATTAAGCAGGCAGAAACAAACCACTGTATACTACATTTGTAAGACATATCTTATTTTAAAAGAGCAACTGCTGAGTTTCTCGGCCGCCCTTCTGCATATCGTGCAAGCTCGGCGGCCGAGCTGGCGGTAGCTTTCTCACGAACTTTGATATCTAATGTAAAAAATTTACGTTTCATAAGAACGCGCAAGCGTCTATATGAATAAAGATATTTGAATTTGGATTTTTTACCAATAGCTCATTACATGCGGAATGAAATTTGGAGATGTTTTATTTTCACTTTATTGTCAACGGTAGAAGTTCACTATAGGACTAGAGAAGAAAGAGTCAATTTTTTTTGGAAATATCCTCTTCTTTAAGGGTCCATTTTTCAAATTACGCTATCTGTTACCGTTTTTAAGTCATTAATAATGGTGTCCTTATGTGTTTGTAAAAAAAAAAGTTATGGCGTCTTACTCAGAGTCTAATAAGCTGTAGTTCAAAATTTTCCAATTTTTCTAGATATTTTTTGCTGACAATTGACTTCTTGACAATAGATAAATGTAAAACTACAAGTTTGTACATAAAAAAAATATTGCATTCCATCGTTTTATAATTAACGGTTACGAATAATAACCGATTTGCATACTAATAGAAAGTCGCATCTATAACGACTTAGACATTTGATTCTATTAATATAGCACAAAATACTAACACTGCATAATAATGCGCGCGTGTTTGAACTTCCGAAGTGTAAAGTGGAATACAAATGGTTGCATTTGAAGTGAATCGGATATGACATAATACAAGCGACGTTATAACTCGACTATCGACTATCGCGGACAATAAAAATTATTATGATCCATACTGTAGTTTGTTCAAAGATTTCAAATACGATTACTTACATTCAGATTAAATCTTTTACTTTAAAAATGTTTTATTGTTCTATTGTTGAAATAGTTGTATAAGTATGTACTGAAATTTTGTAATATCCCAACTTAAATCTTGACAAAAATGATTTTCAATAAAGCTTTGCTTTAGATTATGTAACTTTTCATTGTTTAATTTAAAAAAAAAAGGTAATGGCATCCTTTTTGTAGCAACCATCATTAGAATACACATAAAAATATATAGTGTCCGCGATAAACCTAATGATATCTAAAGACCATATTATATATTGAATTTTATAAAATAAACACATTTGGGGGTCCATACCCCTATTTTGGGTTAGACGCCATTATAAATTTTAGTAATGATGTTGATAGGCGTTTCCGCAATATATACAATTTCTTCTAAATCATAGAGCTAACAGTATGAAAATAGAATAATTGTCCATGGTATTGCATATCAAGCAAAATAAGAAAATCAGGAATTATCCCCATATTATACACTAAACCGATACGGCAACTTAACAGCTTCGAAAAGATGCAATCAAGCAACGGTTCTGAGTCAATCTGATATATTTTAACAGGCGCCATGTTAATATGTGAATACGGGGAATCCCTTATTACACAACTGGGTGAATGAGGATAAGTTGATATGCGGAAAACTTTGCAGTTATAGGTACAGTTACATTTGCCGATACAAATTTTAATACGCGCGCTGATTTAATATTGTAACTACAGAGCTTTCAACGCAAACTGTTAGAGGAATACATAAAACTGCCTCTTTAGCCTAGTGGTATAGGCCCTTGCTTTACAAACCGTAGGTCGTGGGTTTGAATCTCGCGGCGGGACAACAACTTTGTGTTGTTGTTTCTTAGTTGTGTTAGGGCAATACGGACCGATAATCTGATTGCCTGAAAATTAAGATGATCCATGCGTCGGATTAACATGCCCATGTTAAAAGTCGGTCCCGGTTGTCAAGAAAACCTTTGACAATCGTTAAAGGATGTGACTTCAAATATCCTGACAACTAATCCATCCTTCGAATTCAATTTATCCCTTTGGGTTGCTGAGGCAGATGCTAGCCACTCTGTGTAAAAACTGATATCGAGGTAAAATTTGGTTGGATTGGAAGCCGACCCCAAGTAATTTGGGAATAAGGCTAGGAGGAAGAAGAGAGTTAAAGGAATACATACCCTTTCATCGGGCATCTTCAATATCCGTGTGAGAATCAGCAGCAAAATGGACGTCCAGGCGTCTCTGTGGGCTTCACTGGTCAGTCCCACGAAGTATTCGAGCGCCTCGCAACATATTCCTATGAGGCTTTTCTGCACCGCTGGCCAATGGCTGCGTCGCGCCTCGTCTCCATACATCTTGAACAAGATCCGCATCACGCAGGCAAGTGATTGAGTTTCCTGCTTCAGCATGTTTGGCTTAACGGAACCCTTGAAGTTCGCTTTCCACAGGACGTTTCGCTGCGCGTTGTTCGTGTTGAAGGTCTTGGCGAATCGGTGACTGCACATCAAGCATTCGACGAGTCGTAGCAGATGCGGCGAGCTGAGCAGTCTGTACATGCCTTGCTCTTCGCGCTGGCACTCTTGCTCAGTGCCAGGCGTGCCACCAGTTAGTTCGGCGGCCGCCAAAGCAAGGGTCTCGGCGTCTTCCTTTCTCGACGTGGCGGGGTAGAAGACAATGTTATCGATCGTCTGAATCAGTTCTAGTTGGACGACGCACTTGATCAGAAGGCTGTTGAAGACACGATTAGACGATTTACATTCATCACTGCCTTGGGGCTTCTTCAATATTCCGTGGCGCACATGCGGTGTATCACCATCGTCTTGCTCGTCCGGCTTCCACGTTAATAGAGTAGTAGGCAAAGTGCTGTTGAATATGTCCAGCATGATTTGGCAGGTCTTGCTCCACGTGTCTTCGCTGAACTTCATGCCGTTCGATATGACTAGATTTTCCAAGCAGTTCGTACCGGACCTGGCCAACTGCTCGTTGTCCTGTTGCACGCACCAGTGCAACTGCGCGTAAAGCTGCTCCAATAACAGGGAGCCGAGAATGTCGAAGTATTGCGTGAAAACGTCAACGATCGCATACAACGCGTGATTGCATGTTGTAGTCATCCATTCGTTCTTCTCTAGCTGGTGCTCAGGCAACTTCATGTTGTCAAAGATCCTGAACAGTATATTAAAAAGATCTCTCCACCAATGCGGACGGAATGATTCACCGTGTGTTTTAATGATTTCAAATAGGACCGTTAAGCCTCGGGTACGGACGTCTAATTTGCAGCGGCTCACGACGCATGAGAGCGAAAACAGTAGAGGGAACCATCCTCTCAGCCACACTCTGTCTTCTTCGGGTGCACCCGGTTCGCCTTCTAAGCCAGCGTGTTCAGCGAACAGTTGCGGCGACGCACCGACAGCCGTCGCACAAGACCTCACAAGCCTTATCGCTTCCATGGACGTATCGGGGAATTTCGCATTGCAAGCAAACTCTGAGAGACACTTGACAGCATCTTGGAATGAATCAATCATCGCCGGGAACTGTTTTTCGTACAGTTCTGATATAATTTTACCGGTCGTTTGGAATGCTAGGTCAACAATCGCCTCGTCCTGATCACTGGCCGCCAAATGGAACACAGAGAATATATTTTTCCAACCAGATTTAATGTTCGGAGCCTGCGAGTTCACCATTTGTGCAATGCATCTCACAACCATATCTCTAATCGTCGGCGAACTGTTCTTTTTCATTATATGCTCGAACGGCCTCAAAAAGTCTTTCTGGAATTTGAAGTTGGCAAACTCGCCCTTTTCGATAAACTTCATAGAAAGCTGTCTTAAGGAGTCTACGGCAAAGAATGCGATATCTTCATTACTACTGCAGCCTACTTTATTGAAATGGTCACCAAGCACTTGCCAAATACGTGACCATTGGAGCCTAATTCTACCCATATTGTAGTACGATATTTCAACGATTTTTTGTAGCGAAAACATTCGAGGATTTGTTGGATGACTCAATTCGTCTATAGATACCTGGCACAAGGCTTTTACAAAGTCTACTATCGCATCACCGTCGAGTCTAGTTGAGCCTGTGAATATTCTATCCACAGCAACAACTACACTTTGAGAACTGGTTTCACCAATATGCTCTTTCACACTGGGATCTAAGGCCATCAAGCTGAACTTAAGAGAGTCGGGCTGGGGTTTGATACCAGATCCTGATAGAAACTGGGGCCGTACTCCTGTACCAATAAGCTGTGCCAATTCGAGTTGAGAAATACACTTCACGACGTCCAACCAGCTGCTTCCCAAATAGTTGCCATCCGTGTGGGCAACTGTGATCAAAGTTTTTATTGTGTCGATATTCTTCGCCTTCATTTCTGTGATAGGTGAGTTCGCCGTGAGTAAGGTGAATCGAGCAAGGGCCTGGACGTATGCGTCTCTCTCTAAAGACATGTGGAATATACAAGCGATGCGAATCGCGCATCTTATACCGTCAAGACATAAAGAAGCGATCTCAGTATCGTCACAGTCTTGGAGTCCCACCGAAAAGGCAGCGAGGAAGGGGGTCCAAGCCATTTTGAACATCGGTCGGACATGCTCGACGTGTTTGGCCGTCGTGAACGGCGTTTGAACATGCGATACAGATTCCATTAGATTTTTAGCGGCAGTCGATATCTGTTCCATCTCCATGTTCCATACGAGTTTCCGTTTTTTCTCATTAGCAATCATATGCTTGCCCGGTTTCGAAGTGTTTTTCATTTTGATCTCGTGGCCGGCGATCTCATCGTAAATCTGTGACAAATATTCACGTGGCAGGTCATTGTTGTCACTGATGCCGCTGTTCAGTTTGATATATTGTTCCTTTGTCATTTTGTTCTTCACTTGTGGCGAATGCAAATCAGTTGTTAGCATTATTATGGAAAACGCTAATACGTAGACGGTGTCGGCGCTCATGAATAGCGTATTTGTTGGATTGCATTCACAGTACCGGGCCGCGAATTTTTCCATTAGTCTGTCGATTTTCTGCGCTTCACCCGGCAGCCTGAAGCCCTCTAAGAAATGTCGCAATGCCGCTACAATGTCCATGTTAGAGAAATCCATGGAATCTACATACGCATACATGACTTCCTTGGAATGATCATCGTTTTCGCCTAAGTATTCGCCTATGAAGATTTTGTCGATTCTTTCATCTGTCAGTAGCCACTCGGCTATTTCTTTTGTGGATGTTCCAAGTAGACCTTGTTCTTGTAAAAATGCTACACCTTTTTTCGGCTTTCTGTTAAAGAGGTCAATTCCAGTCTCCCAAACCTCTTTTTGTTGTTTCAGAACTTCAAACTGTTCTGGCGAATCCAGTGTCTCTCTGTTGCCAACATTACTAGATGAAGTGGAAATTAAACTAAGACTGGAGCCTCCATGGGATTTAATACTGTGATGATCTGAATCTTCTTTTGTAGTTCTTTCACCGAGCGTAGTTTGCATATTAGGGTTGATGTATAATTCTTTGCTCCACTCTACCATGCATTTTAATATCGACACAAGGCACTCCAATCCACGGATGCGCATCGATTTTTCTTGATTCGGTGTAGCGCCTAATTCCAAGGCTTGCCTGCCTTGAGCAATTTTAGACACGTCATTTACTAATCTTTGAAAGAGATTGGCCGCCGATAGATCACAGTCATAGTTAACGTAAATGTCTACTACACTTTGCGCGTCTCCACAAATTCTCGTCAACGCCTGTATTACCATCCATTTGTGTTCAAAAGACGAACTCGACGTCTCTAAAATATTCATAAAGATCTCTTTGAAGAACACTTCAATTTGCTTCTTAAGATGAACCTTGAAATTCTGAAGGAGAGCAAGGAATATCGCCAACGAGAGCTCAAAAACTTCTGGCACAGAGCTAACTCCATTCTTAGATAGAGCAACACAAAGATATTGCTTGATGGCGGTTATAAACATTTCATTGTTCCGAAACACGGGTCCCGCGTTCTGCAATATGGAGAGTAGCAAATGTAACGATAAAATTTTTGATCTCAGCTCATGTGATTTAGGATCTGGCGTGCCCTCTGGCAATGGTTTCATCGAGAGCTTACACAGTGCCCTGAATACGAGAAAAGCGTCTTTCTGAAGGACATGCGTAAATTTAGCTGTCACTGAATTATCATTCTCTGAGGCAACATCAACACTCTCTTGAGATGGTATTCTCGTGATAGACGGCTCATTAGGTGGTTGTTCATTGCTCTCCTGGGACATACTAACACTGTCTTGGGAATCAGATGGATTCTCATTATTATCTGGGATGTTCTGACTGGAATTATCTTCACATTTCTTTGCAGCAATTGAAATAGCATTATCAATCACAGAGTCAACTATTTGTTTTGCTATTGTTTTTGCTTCTAATAATTCGTCACCAGGCTCATCGGGTACAGTGGTATCTTTGTTTTCTTCATTTACATGATTAGTATCTGACATAACATTTCCATTTGGTATTTTAGTGTGTGTTTCAGTTTGAATGTTTGTGTTGGCTTCGGATTCTAATGCTTGATTCTCCATTTTAGTAAATATAACATTAAGCATTTGAGTTAAAGTGGCTCTTGCTGTGGTTTGGTTTATAAGGTTTTTGCTAGCTAAATAAATGTTATAGCAAGTTCTAACAGCAAGTAAAACTGTCCCTTCGTGGACTTCTACATGTTGACTTGTTATAACTGTTAAAAGAGCTTTGATTATCTGTAGTTGTACTCCTTCGTCTGTTTGTGGGCCATTGAAGCAACTGCATATTGTCTCTACAATTCTATCAATTAACAACTTTCTAGGTGTGGTTGAATCAGGAATGTTTCCAGTTAAATGTCCATAAGCTATAAGTTTCTGTAAGCAGTCCAATGCAGTGACAACAATGCGCGATGCTTTACTTTGACAAGCAAGCTCAAAAGGCAGGAAGTATTTCTCAGCTGTAATGATATTTGAGGCATCATTTTTTGGTAGTGGAAGTGTTCCTGAAGTTGGACTTTCAGATGATTCAGGCTGACCTCCATCTTTTAATTCAGTTTTTATTTCCTCTGAAAGAAAATAAGATATTTTAATATATCTATATGTTTTGATACACACAAGAATTGTGACTGGGTGAAAAAAGTACTGGGCATTGAAAGTAATCATGAAAAGCAAGGTCCTGAACATGACGATAAATAAGAGGATGTTTGATACCCTTATCCTACACTGCATTACATACAGCTGTGAAACCTGGGCTTTGACAAAATGCCATAGAAAAAACCTAGCAAATTGTCAGAAAAGCATGGAAAGAAGCATGATAGGTTTGAAGCTAATAAATAAAGTTACAAGTAAAGACATCGGGCACAAAACTAAATTAACATATTTTCACATATTAACCAACCTAAATGGTGGTGTGCTGCTCTGCTGTAAGAAGGAAAAGTGGAGTAAACTGGTGACAGTATTGTACCCAATCGATAATACTATGTAACATAAACCAAATTGCAAGATAATTTATAATATAAGTGTACTTTAGTTTTTAAAATGTTTAAATTTTTTTTTTATTATTTTATATAGCTTCTTATTACAAAATTTCATCTAATACACAATACACAAAAATGTAAATAAATTTGGAAATAAAGGCTATATAATTATATGTTTTAATATGATCTACACTTTATATTTAATATATTCCATTTTATTGCCATAAACTTTTGTACCTTGTAATAAAGTAACTTATTATCTACTTCAAAGCTTAAGAATAAGAAACAGGACAAGTCAAAACATTATATAATTGTTAAACTCAACAAGAGCATGGAAAGAATAGGCAAAGTGCCAATTGATCATATAAGGAAATATTATATGTATAGTTTAATCATTTTATTATATGAAAATAAAATAGCAACACACAATAAAACAAACAACAACAACTACATATTTGCCAGATTAAAATTTTGGAAACAAAAGAAATATTAGTTCAGTTGTGTAGAACAAATCATATCTATGTAAAAATTGTACAAACACAGTGACGCCAAAACAATATGAGTGCAAAATCTAAAAAAATAACAAACATTAGATTCCTTTTTAAAATTTATCAAAACAACCTAATAAAAACTAATGTATTTGTTATGTAAAGATATCTATGTGTGATAAGTTGGTGTAAAAATGATTATTATACTTGTAAATTAAAGCTTTGAACCTGTTTTATAATTAAGCTGATAAAATAGAATCCATCAGACATTATCTATGTAAATGCCCTTGCTTTCACATTACATCTAAAAAATTCTGGGTCAAATACTATTTAATCCACAACACTAAAAAATGTACTTGAATATTACATTGAACTTCACTCTAAGTGTTTTACAGTCATTGTGAAGTACTTTGAGAACAATTATGATACAAATTGTATAGATAAGATTTTAGAAGTTTTCCTCACTAACCAAGGTCAGAAATCAAAAGAATCGAAAGTGTTAGGTTATAAGGAAGGTGCATTATAACTTAATTAGCGCAATAAATTTGTATATATGTACTATTATATAGTATATTAGCAATGTACAAATACGTTTAGTGTCGCATAAATGTCAAAATGGAAACCTTACCAAGAGCCACCTCACAAGACTTTTTCAATTGATTGTGATAGGATCTTTTGATGTCCTTATCAGCTAAAATCTTTTCCAAAGCTCGTACTATAAACATTTCTTTAGTTTTCAAGTTGGTTTGCATCGTTAGTTTATAATATAATCACTCCATTCGTATGTATAGGAGTGCGACTCAGTTGCGCAGCGCGAATATAGGCATTTAGATAATTATTGAGGCACTTTGCTATGGTATTTCGCTGGTTTATTTCACGTAAAAAAGTTGCACAATATATGTATCATCACAAACATTTATGCAGTAAACGGTTTACGTGAATCCATTTCAGCGAGACGGTGATTTCTCGTTTCACACCTCATCACAAACATGTCAATTGTAAAGATGCGTTCAGTTTACGCGTTTGAAAACTATTAAGTTTTTACTTACTGATTTTTAATTTTACAATACAATTAATATGCTAGTATATAATACATCCATTTAAATAAAAAAAATATTAATTTGTTCATTAAACGTATTAGTATTATGTAAATTAATTAAAAATAAAATTTTGTACAAACGATAAAATACTGTCTCTTTCCTAATATTGGAGCAAAGTGTAACTGCGTTGTAGGTTTTAAAATTATATATAGATTATTCCTAGTCTTAATATGTATTTAAAATAGGTATATAATTTATATTTTAACGCAAAAGTGGTTTTGAAAACAATAGTTTAAAACTTTGTGAAAGTATAAAAATCACTTATCACTCTTATGCAAAGATTAGAGTAATACTATTGGAGATTGCTCTTATGTAACGAGCTTGATTGTGTGAAGTTTTTATTTTTACTCACTAGATTAATTCATTAACTATCAAGATTAACAATATTCTGTTTTATAAAAGCACTATTGGACTATTGAGGTTACACAATGGTTTAACAGCTAATAAAAAAATCAAAATATTTATGGCAACTCTAATTTGATATAATCTTCGTTTTTATTGTCAGATAAAATAAAACTGTCAAAAATTGCAATGGTTCCGTGATGCACAGCATCCTTTCTCTATTTACTACATTTACTTTTGAATCATTGCAAATATTATCATATAAACATTTACTTTAGAAGCGTTAAAACTAATTTACAAAATTGCTTCCACAATGACAGTTACGCGGGTTGCGGAGTCCCGCACGGAATTTAAATTAAAAAGCTTGCCTGAAGACGCGATTTCGAGCGTTAAATTTGCGCCAAAATCCAGTCAGTTCTTACTTGTATCGTCGTGGGATTGTTCAGTTAGGTTATACGATGTCACTTCCAATGTTGAAAGACATAAATATAATCACGAGTTACCGGTCCTCGATGTTTGTTTTAGGGTAAGGTGTCTCAAATACTGTGCTCTATTTTATTTAGGTTACAACTTTTTATTATTTTTTATTTTTAAAATAACTTGTGTATATGCAGGACGCTGTACACTCTTATAGTGGTGGTCTTGATCATACGTTAAAGATGTATGACCTAAATGCAAGTACAGAAACAGTTCTTGGTGAACATAAAGGAGCCATCCGCTGTGTTGAATTTTCCAATGAGGTTAACGCTGTCTTAACTGGCAGTTGGGATGGAACAGTAAAGATGTGGGACAGTCGTGTTCCCAATTGTGTGGGTACATACAATCAAGGAAATGAAAGGGTAAGTTTTACATCATTTTTAAAAAGTTTTGAGAACTTTAATATCTTGTAAATCATTTCTATGTGTATGAAAAGAAAATTTTTTACTTTTATTTTTTCATTTGTATACACATTATTACCAAGTTATAATAAATATTAACTTTAAAAACTATAGGCATAGGTATAAAATAACTTAAATTCTCCTCTTCTAACACATTAGAAGCCTTTATCTTTTAAACTATTGAGCTAATTAGATTCAGACTTTTATGATAGAGAATTTTATTATCATCTAATTGAGTTGACTGCTGCAAAATGCTATTGTGATTTGCTGCTTATGTGATGAAAATGCGAAGATGATGCTGTTGGCTTGTATAATTTTCGCATTTATTGAGAGCAGTTGAATTCACATCAATCCCAGTTTTTATTAATTTTACTTAATTGTGGTTTATTATTAATAATATATATAATGTAATTATGTTTATTATTTGACTATTTATGATTTTTTACTTCATTCCACACTCTATTATATCATGTAATAAAATTCATCAGCACTCAAACGGTTTATATTCAACAAAAGTTTTTCATCCAGCCAATGTTTTAGGGTTCTGTACCCAAAGGGTAAAATGGGACCCTATTACTAAGACTCCTCTGTCTGTCCGTCTGTCACATGACATATTTCTGTTGCTACTATGTAAACAAATACTAAAAAACAGACTAGAATAAATATTTAAGGGAAATGTATGTAACAATATGACTTTTTGCTCGTTTTTGCTTTTGGATTTATTGATATTATATTACATATAATACTTATTGCTTATTAATAACGGCTACTAATGGTAGAAACTTGAAATATTCACAAAATATTTTATTATACAGTTATATGGAACCCTTCATGTGCGAATCCAACATGCACTTGGATTTTTCTTTAGTTACTGTTGCCAGTTTTGTAAATTAACAGTTTATTAGAGATACTGCTTTGTTTGAACTTCAACCATAACATTTTACACTTGTCAATTTACATTTTTTAATAAAATAAAATATTAGCTTTCTGCACTTCTTTTTTATTAAAACTATAACTGTGGCAAATTTCATGTTTCTCTGTCCTCCCAATTCACATAAATGTGTTATAATTTTTCTTCATATAATATTATTTTAATATGTATATCAATAATTCCTATGACTCTCTGTTAGTAATGGCCTTTTTTTAAATTGTTTTACTGCTGGGCCAAGGCCTCTTAGACACAGGGCATAGGGCATAGTTCACGATGCGGCCCTAGTGCGGATTGGCGAACTTCACATATTAGATATGCAGGTTTCCTCACTAAGTTTTCCTTCACCGTTCAACATTGCAATTAAGAAATTACAATTTAACAACATTTAACACAACACAACAATTTCTTTTGTGCCGACACTGGTGTTGAATTTAGATTCACATCAAGTATACAGAATAAAAGGCCAGCATCCGGAGACTGAGCTACCACATCTCTATGGCTCATGGCTACCTTGACTCTGTTAAAAATAAAATAATTTTTACTATTTTCAGGTATATACAATGAGCATAGTTGGTGAGAAATTTGTGGTAGGCACCTCTGGACGTAAAATCTTTGTATGGGATGTTCGTAATATGGGTCATGTTAACCAAAGAAGAGAATCATCACTCAAGTACCAGACTCGCTGCATAAGGGTGTTTCCAAATAAACAGGGATATGTCCTTAGCTCAATTGAAGGTAGAGTTGCTGTGGAATATCTGGACAGCAATCCAGAAGTGCAGAAGAAAAAGTATGCTTTCAAATGTCATAGAATTAAAGATGGTGGTGAGTATTGGTTCTTACATTACATAAATTGTCATTATGCTTTTAAAGATTTACAATACATTGATAAAAAGAAAGTTATGAATTTTGTGAAATATTTGATGTATGTTTTACTAGATTGGCTAAAACTTTACAATATTAAGCAAATGCTTAATATCTCCATAAAATTGTCATTCTAATAAACAAAACTTAATTTTAAATAATATGTATTGTTTGCCATGCAAGTAAAGCATTTTTTGGGTTGTAGGTTACAATTAGGGTTAGGGCGAAAATACACTCTTTCAATGTATGCATATTTTGCAATAACTTTCCAAGTCAGTGCTCTATTTAAAATGAAATTTTAAATGTACATATGTATATGCAATTGTAATATTAGTACAATTTTTTGTCTGTTGGACATCAAAATTAGTTCAGCAGTTTATGGGATATTTAGATAAATGTAAAATAAATAAATTAAATAATTGCGAGGTCCATATTTGAGGCGAAACACTAATATATTTGGTTGGTTTACTGTATACCAAACAAAAATTTTTAATATGTGCAGAACCACACACATTAACAAAATAGATATGTAAGATACAACACCCTAGGAGAAATATTTTGGAAGCAGGTCCAGAAGATATACCAACTTATGACACTCATAGGGAATATGTAACCAAACTAGTTATGAAATAAAATGGTGTCTTTATGTATCATAACCTGGAACGGCAATAGTTTGACTCTAAATAAACATGAATTAGAAATAATAATGAAACAACAAATTAGCATTAATAACAGAAACTCACTTGAATGATCAAAAAACAATTAGACTAAGTGATTATTATTTATTTATTTAAAACTAGGCTTGCAACGAATAGTATATTCGGCAGTATACCGAATATTCGGCGAGCCCCCTGACCGAATAGCCGAATATT
>DWHK01000512.1:0-13704 GCA_018247855.1 Graphium androcles | reverse complement strand
GAATCAATCACCTCAGGCATGCATAAAATCAATTATATAAACAACAAAAATGAATTTTATCTACAACAGCACTGTTATAATATTAATCAATATTGACCAAGGACCCAATATTGAAAGACATGTTTGGTTACAACATTTAACAACAATTATTGTTGTTAGATGAGTAATAAAATGTTAATCACATCAAAAGCAAAGGAAATTTAATCTAACCTCATCTAAATTTGATAATTAGCATTTTTTTGCATACCAGTTTCACAACCTTTATAGCACAAAGATATGTTTTTTTCAAATAATATCCCCTAATCTAAAAATACCTAAAAAGGCAGTGTTCAGAAATATAACATTCTTTGAACAATCTAACAGGTTATCCATCTTTGATCTATTTGATGTAAAAGATTTCCCAAATTATTTGTCAAGTCGACAACATTTCATGTGCAATTTTAATTCACTCATTTAATAATGCTGTAGACAAGTTTGTTCTGGTTTGGTCAATGTTATATCAATGAACAACATCCTAGAACTGAATAACTGTCTGATTAATAGATTGTATATCCCATAAAATATGAATTATTTACTATAAACTCTTGAAAAAAGCAACATATGAATAGGGATTACTACAAAACTAGAAGGGCCCTGCAGTTATCAGTAATATTTTTGAATGCTTAGAAAACCAACTTATTTTCAATATCAAATTAAGTGATTTTATGAGAAATATAACAAACAAGATTGTCGATTGACCTGAATTTAATTAATTCTACGTCCAAATTGTCCAATTGCTGGGCACAGGCCTCTTCCTCTAGACACGGAGGATAGGTTATAGTTTGACCATATACAGATTGACGAACTTCACATATAGAAATATTTTTATTATTTCTCCAGTATGCAGGTTTTCTCATGATATTTTCCTTCATCTCTGAGTATATGATAAATCAGCACTTAAAAGAAATTAAGTGTCATTGGTGCCCACACTTAGGTATGGAATCAGGTTTGCTCCGAGTTAAACAAATTGTGCTAGAAATCTCAGCTATCCTGTTATGATGATTTACAACAAAACCTTCAAGACAGGGTATTTATAGAAATTAGAAAATGTATGCTGTTTATCCCCATTAACTTAAGTTCTATGAACAGCATTCCCAGAACAGAAAGAAGTATTTAGATAACAAATAGTTTAAATCAATTCACAGGTTTGTCAAAATTCAAAATAATTTCACACATTGTGTGATTATCTCTTCTTATTCATATTCAAGTCTATTATACTAGCAGTCAGTCACTACTAAAATCATCTTCACATATTGCCTCTCAAATGAAGCATGTTTGGGGCACATTGGTCCAACTGAGTTTCAAAATCTGGACATGGGTGGAAACATTTTTTGTATTTTATATATATATATATAGATTTATGTTTTTAAAGATTCTTTTGCTTTTTTACTTGTTTTTAACAACTGTTATGCTTATACCACTAAATATTTGTCTAGATGTTATGTTATACTCTTTTCAATTTCATGAAACATCATTTAAATTAATACTGCTTTTATTATTGTTCAGTTTGTGTAACAGATATTGTAATTTTTGACCTTGATGTTTTGCTAATGGTATAAAAAACAGTGTCAATCATCAATATTTTAGAGTGGAATTACCTAAAGTTACATAATAATGTCAATAATATATACTGATGATAATATTTACTTTAATAAATTTTACTTAATTGAGTTTATAGTATGTGTGTATATGTATAAATATCCAAATTTGATAAATATCTTAAAAATATATAAAAGAAAGTTTGATAGCAGCTGGAGATACTGATAATTTTACATACAGGTAAAACTTATAAGTATTCAATTGTGTAACCCGGGAATCTATACTTGAAAAGATAATATAAATAGTCTCTTTCTTACCTGTGGTGGAGGAGAGGGCGCTCTTGGCGGGTGTGCAGCTACTGCTTGAGCCGGGCGCGACGGTGGCCTTGAGGGCTTATTGTCTGACAGACCTTTTATTTGTAAAGACTCGGCTGCTTTTAGCAATGCGGCCAATTGGTCCTGTGATATGTTAACTTCCCCTCGATACATGTAATCCATCATTGCTCTTAGCTCTGCATATTTGACATCTTTTAATATAATAATTGGATGTTTGTCATATTGTTGGGATAGCACATTCTGTAACAAAACATTATGCCTATTCAAACATTTGTTTATTTTTGTTGATGTCATTGGCCTGTCAATGATATCACAAATGGCCTATTGAATGCCTTTAATTTGGTGGCAATTTCTAAATCTAATCTACTTAACATGTAATTTTTTAGAAAAGCATTTTGTAATGGGCATGATTAATATTTAAAGTTAATTAAAATGCCATTTGGTTAGGCCTATTTAGCTCATCAAAATTAATTAGCAATGGATAGAGTGAATAACCAATTAAATATTTAGAAAAGTAGTAGTAGCAACTTTCTGCTGCCAACTCATCTATGCATCAATCTAAAAATTAATTGCAAACACATGAAAGCTAACACTCAACAAATGGAATGTTTATTAGAGCACAACTGAGATGCCTTGCAAGTAAGTTAAACACGATAGCAATTGACCTACATTGCACTAAACCACTTAACGATACCAACCTCGAAATAGGGACTGCATGCGGACAGGACCACTTTATGTGCTTTGAGCGTCTGCCCCTCCGCAGCCAGAGTACAATCCACGTGAATGCCCTTCTCGAATAATGTGTCGAAGACGGATACTAGGGTAGACTGGTGATTGTTCCATCGCAGACAAAACTGCTGATCGTCATCCATGATTACGCCTCGCCACTCGCCGCGCCCTCAGCCCTACTGTATCAAAGCACTGAATCAACACATATTCTAACACCACGCAATAATTAGGCCAAAGCGTAAAACTATTCGGAGCACACAAACAAACTGTTGTCTACGTTTTCCAATCTTAACAAAGTAAATTATCTCACCGATTCTCTTCTCACGATGAGATCACGCCTCAACTTAACTAAATTAACTTTATGGACCACATACGACTTGTCGTAAGCGACGCGGCACAAAGAAAATGGCCGCTTTTCCAGCGCGACAAAAAATAAAATGGCGACGAAAATTCTAAGTTTTACTATTTTCTGAGCAAAGTTTTCTTGACACACATAACAAATTCAAGTTCACAGTCTCCATCCAACATAACAGAGTTTGAAAGAGTTTAAAACTTAACAAAGAAACTTCTCCGAAACTTTACTTTTGAAAGTTCACGAGTGGAAATTTTCAAGATGAAAAGTCGTAGCAGTAAGTAAGCACTTATCACATTTAAGATGTCACTGTAACATCTAAAACACTTACCTTTACTATATCATCAACTATATGTAAAAATTAATACACTATGATTCCTTTAACATAAATTTGCTACACTTTCGTTAAAATTTTAGCACATTTGCACACCCGCCAGCTTTCTCGATAGAATGAAAATACTAAACTATGCTATGTTGCAAGTTTAGCGGAGCGAAAGGCACCTCTACAAAAATCCAAACGAAGTACAAGTTGGAAGCGAGCAACAGTGACCCAAAATAAGCTCTAATAATGTTGCCATTTTCAAAAAATTAAAAAGCTTGAAAACGTTTGAAATAAGGCTAATTTTATAATTTATAACCATTTTAACATGAATATTTTATTTTATGTCAACAGTTTTATATAAAATAACATATACAATGTTTACTTCATTATTTCAATGATGTTATTCAATCTATAACAAAACAAATGATTTATCCTTGACCTACTTTATTGACAGAAGACTCGTGATGTTAAATTCTCATTTACATTTTCATACATTTCTATTCTATTTACACGATATTGATTTCAAATAAATAAGTCAATGTTTGGTTAATATACTATCATTTAAATAATATTTGTGTGCATCCTGATATTCAAGACTGTTCTGGCTTTCAGCGCCATCTATGCTGATGATGTAGTATTACGTTAGAAGCATATATCGTTATTGGTCAATGTTTGCAGGTAATTTGATGAAAATTAGTGTAATGATATTAATTAACTCGTGGTGTGGTTGGTATAAGGGTTTCAATAAAAATAAATATATGCTGCTTTTCAAGCGGAATTATGTGTTTCAAAATACAAAACTTAAGCATGCTACTGCGAACACGTAATCAAATTTACTCAAGGACTATTTAATGCAACACTATCATGAACATCATAAAATATTTAATTAGTTTTAAAATTAAAGAATAATCTAACATGTTAATGTAATGTAATTGAAAAAAAAAAATTAAGTAAATAATTATTGTACTATGAAACTCCGTCCTATCATTGTAAATGCTTTAAAAACATCAAATATTTTAGAACTTAAATTAAAATCATCCTTAGTAACCGACTTCAGAAAAGACGTATTCGATACCGGTACGCGAAAATATCTTCAGTATCAAACCAATTTTGAATAATAAAGGATATTAATATCCTTCATACCTTATAAAATACCTCATGTAAAACGTCAGTTACAATATATTAGCATTTTTTTTTATATTTTATATTTCATGCAATATTTTCAAACTTGTACAAGAATTAATACCAGGATCCTTCTTCGTGGTTTCGCCCGCGTTTTTCCATTATTTTTTCTTGTGAACACTACTAATAAAAAATTAATTAATAAAAAGTAGACTGTCTTTACTAATAAGAAAGTGAGTTTGTTTGTTTATAATACGTATACGTCATAAATATTAAACTGGTCGTCATGAAATTTTGCATACTCGTTGTCAAGGGCACAGTAAGGGCTATATGATACCATAACTATAGAAAAAAGTAAGTGTTGATTTCGAGGGATGAAAAAATAATCTGTAGTTTGTTCCAATTAAAAACATAAAGAAAGTAAACAAACATAAATCTCGTATACAAAACATTGACCATAACATGATTATATTGATACAATAAGTCAAATCGACTTCAAACGCCTTAGAAGTGTACTTTCGTGACACATTTTTTCCGTTATTTTCATTTTATGGGGATCCTTTCCAATAAAAAAAGAATTACCAAAATCTGTTCATAAACGACGAAGAAATCCGCGCACACACTAAAAAAATTACGGTCGAATTGAGAATCCTCCTCCTTTTTTGAAGTCGAAAACGTTTGAAACGGCTAGGTAATGTTAAAAGATATTGTGAAAATAAATCAGTTCCTGCGGGTAGATTGTATTTTACTAGAAATTTGGGTTTTTTGTTTTTTTACTTTTGTCGTACCTTTAACTGAAATGGCCTAAAAGCGGTTGTCTTGCTTTAGAAGTCGACATTAAAGACATAAATATAAGACACATAGAAGAATAATATCACACATCAAAACCTAATATATTCTTCATCCTCAAATAATTATATAGGATATCTACATACAAAACGTGAGTCAAGTTGTAGGCAGAAAAAATATAATATACTTTTCGTAGCTTTTAGGTGAAAGAGTAATTAACATCTATCGTCAAAAAATTGGCCTAAATTTACAAACTTAGGGTCAACGTTTGGGATATTCGTAAGTAGGATGTTCGCATAAATACAAGGAATCACCTGTTACTGTAATATTAACCCTTTTTTGGATTTAAGTATCTGTATTTTTATCTTCTGATTTTTTTTTATTGCCTGAATATCAATTTTGCAATCCTGGTGAATACTTCATTTGAAAGGTAATCTTATATAAAGGTTAAAATTAATATTTTATTTAACAGTGAACAAAATAAAGGAGATATTTTTATATCTACTTGAATAAAATTTTAATTTTTTCGTGTTTATTAATTATCAAATTAAGTATCATCGATTTGTTTAATCGTTTACAAGATATGGTATTTCATTATATGTATCAAGATTTCATTTGAAATATCATATCCGTGCACCGTCCGGGTGTACGGACTCCGTCTGACCCCGGATGCGCCGTCTGCCGCTTCGTTATAAAAATCAATAGCATTAGTAGAGTCCGTACAAACGAATTATACGAATCTCGCTGTGTGCGTCGCCGTTTCTGGTGTGCGGGAAACAAAAAAAAGGAGCACGAGTGAAATTCTTGTAATAAAAATCAATCGGAGCGGAGAGCGAAGGCGCCGGGAGGGGCGCCGGCTGGTCGGGCCTCCCTCCGCTGTCTCCGCTCAGATACCTCTACGACTGTATAGTCTAATCCTCCCCAAACAATTAACAATCATACTTGAGCGTTCGCTTTGTTTTATCGAGGAAATTCAGTGTTTCGTAACTGTTATTATTATAACAACATTGCAAAGCTCTCGCTTGTTTGTGCTTTTTATATAGACGGGTAGGGTCGGGTCAGACGGCGCGCTCGGCCGGTTCCCGGCGAACGGAGGCGTTTGTTTTTGTTTCTTTTGGCGCGGCGAAGGAAAAAAAAGGAGCCAGCACGCGCCCGCCCTGCACCTCCTAAACATGCGCCACGCAGCGACGCAGAGCCGGGCGGTCGTGTGCCGGATTCACTTTCGCCCGCGACATCCCGCCTCTCGAAGGTCAGCGCGCAGTGTTGCTTTTACTCCGGGCCGGTTGCATGCTTGCGAGCGGGCGCTTGCGGCGGCCTCCGCTCACCGACTAGCGAATAGGTGAGTTGAGTGACGCTGACGCTGCCGCGTTCGCTTCATTCGATCGCTCGCCCCTTTCGCACCGTCTTCGCGCGCCAAGACGCAAAGCTCGCGGACTTTTCCCGCGCAGACGGCGCCGTATGCTCCTACAATGTATTGCGGAATGGACGGACACGATCCGAGTGAGCAACGCGAGAGGGTTAACCGCGCAACTTTACAATCACTATTCGCCGACGGGTGACAACGCGCGAATCTACACCCTATCGCTACGTCACAACGGTCGGAATTCATACATATAGTAGTAGGCAGTGACGAACTTTCTAGTTGGCGGCAATTTCGCCGCCTCCGAAAAGTTTCCATCGAACTTGATACGCTCGCGGTATAACGTCGGCGCGAGGAAAAATAAACGGAATTAAAACAAAAAGAAAAAAGCTCACGACGGGCCCCGCGTCCCGTGCAAGAGAGGGACAGAATCAAGTTTGCACTCTTCGTTTGTGCACCAATCGAGAAAAAATTCAATAAAGCCCGCTTCCTTTTGTCTAATTGCCTATGTAAACCTACTTATAATACGCTGACTGTTCGTTCCCTGCGACATTTCGAGGAAAAAATGGAGCATTGCGTTGTTGTTCCGCCGCTCGGAGGCGATTGCTCGAGTAAATCTCTCTATTTTTATTTAGAGTTATCAAGAAAACGCTCTCTATAACTTATAAGCTATTATTGATGTTATATAGATATAAACATATTAAATAAAACACTTAATATTTACACGTTAAGGGTGAAGTGATATGTGACTTTTTTTCATTTTATTTTTAAATTGTTGTGTGCCAGGAGATGCCCGGTTACGGACCCTCGGAAGTAAAATGCGAGCCGCGGTCAGATGGAGAAGACAGCAATTCACAATTCGCACATAGTTTTCTGACAAACCAGGTTCGTATATATTAACTTTTAAATATTTTTTTAAAATAAATATAGATTAATATTAACATAGTTTTAAATTAAAGAGCTGTTGTAGATTCGACTTTATTCCGGTGTTATTTCAAATATCTTTATGGACACCAAGATCCTTCCACCTTCGTTATTTTAATACTTAAATATAACGTGGAATAAATAATATTGTCACCTAAAAATATATAAAACATAATTTAAGTTACGAAATTACCAATGCAATGTTGTAATTATTAATTGCAAACAATAGTATTGTCACCTGTTGTAAGCATTTCATAAAATGCAATATTCACCCAAGCATAGATGTAATAGATACTTAAACCGGAAGAAATGTGGGAATCGAACCTACGAAAATGGACTGAGTGGGGGATAATAAACAGATAAAGTGATCTATAGTCGTATGAAGAATTTCTGGAGTAATACGAAGGTACAGAGTGATATCCAACGTCAGGCCACAATTGTTAGAAAACATTAAGAACACGTAAATATACATGATAAGTGTAACTGTTATGTGTAACAGCCTGGGAAATTGGATAGAACAGGTTTATTGGGTAGAATGGGCTAGGAACATATTAAGGACTTGGAGGGGAAAGGAGCTGGAAGTGAAGAGGGAATGGCTATCCAGTAACCCGAAGGTCATGCTATGCCGTGTTATGCCGACCTTGTGTAGGGCGGTTGTACTTCCTCGGGCGGCCTTAGAAGTGCAGCAAGAGCTTGTTAAGCTGCTTGGCTGAGGATGTACCACCGCCTTTCACACAAAACCTGACCATACCTTGAATAAGAGAACCGTGACTTTGACTTTAAAAGTCAACGTACGCCGTGCTTCCGAGGTTTTTGGCCATTAATACCGTGTTGTATAGTGGGCAAACCACTTATTTCCCATCCCAATCCAAAAAATGTTGCCAACTTCTTCTATCCAATAACATGTTCTCTAACAACACACATGATACTCTTCGGAATTTGTGGGTGTCCATGAGACAGTTGTCACTTAATATGTACACGACGAACCGACAAAAAAAATTAAATCAACTTAAAAAAACAGTACCTTAACAAAAAAGAAAAAAATATCATTGAAATTGCGTAATACTAAATTTCGCATCGATCAGACAAAAATAAGTTACTCGGATATCTTCAGCGACATGAAAAGAGCTGATGTTCTTCAAATAGCCGCACAGATTTTCGTAGGATAGCTAAGAACCTTCTTGGAAAAATATGCCATCGAATAGCAAAAACCGCATATAAATCGAATCAGTAGTTTTTTATATAATCGAGAACATACATACATATAAACGTACGGGTCAAATAGAGAACCTTACATTTTTTAAGTCGATTAAAAAAACAACGTTTTCGATTTTTCTATCAGGCTTGCTGTCTAACCTTAATGTAAACATCAATAGTATTACATTTATGGACTGAAAAAATAAATTTATAATATATTATAATTACATACGATCAAATTTAAAGGACAATTATGAAAACCAAATAACGTAGATTTCGAGTGGATGAAAGTCTAATGTTAAGCGTTAAAAAGTCATGTTGGGTCATAAAGTAACTGACAGTTTACAATCGTCAACTAAATGTAATTATTATTTATATTCATTTTGCATAGTAAAAAATGGTAATAATTATTGAGCTTGCTCCTAAATGAGAGTATTTCGAAATATTATATGCCTTTGCCGCATTAATTCCACGATATAAGAAACCATAATGCGCTGTAATAATCGAAATAGTGTTTTCCACCGAAGATTAGGTCAATTTATGATTATTTGACATAGTTCATACATACTTTGAAGACAAAAACAATGGACATAATATTGGGAACTCTATCTATGTAGGTCCTATTAGCTAAAACTTTAAAAATGTTGGTACAGTTACAAAAAATTACTAGCAGTAATGTAGCCTACTGTCACGAAAAATTACTAGTAATTTTTCGTAGTTCGTTACTAGTAGTAGTTTATCGTGACAGTATGCTAGTATTTTACGTAATTGATGGCGTTAATTTTCATATTGGTTAACATGAGCCCGAGGTAAATATTTGGCCAAAAAAACGAAGTAGTCCGAAAGTAGATTCCAGGTGGTAGAGCATTAAATCTTACATATAGCTCTTGATCTGCTAGACCTGAGAGGTACGCCACTCACACAATGCCAGCGTAAATACGTCTACGATTGGCATGGAAGATTGCCGGATAATAGTCATCCAGCAATTCTTCTTTCCACACCCCTGTTACTGTTAAATCTTAAATATGTTCCCATATTCTTCTACAAAAATACCTGTTCTCAGTGCATTTCGCATACCAGCAATTATCTGGATGTAGTAGGTGTCTGTAAGCGAAGGTCATAACTTGAAATCAGGTGAACCACCTAACTTGCCAGCTTTTTGACCCAGCGAGCGAAGCGAGTGAGGTTTACAAGTAGAATAGGGGTGTAATGTAATGTATGTTCCGCGATTATTCTCGAACCAGTATTCCAATTTAATTGAAATTTAGAAAATATTTAGATAATATTAGTACAATTTTTAAGTACATTACGCATTAAAATCGTTCAGTAGTTTTAGAGATATTGAAATAAATTTAATATAAAATAATCGCGAGGTTTAAGTTTGCGACGAACTACTAGTATCTTTTAAATAAAGATTCATTTCGACAATACTTCCTTTGTATACAAAATATATGCACATCTTCAATTAATCAACAAAGGCTAAGTTGTTATACCGTATCACTTGTCCGCGAGGAGCATCATTGTGAATCATTGTGATATTGGTGTATAGTTCGATAAGATTTTCATGAGGGACTATTTTTGAAGTCCCCTGACGCTGATAAAATTAGATAGCAATTATCTTTCCTAATACTAAAGTGTATGGCCCATCAGAGCGGAAAGAAAAATTAATTAAAATCCTGACACTCAAGCTGTAACCCGCACTGGTTAAACTACTTATTGTTTTAAGATCGCCCTTTGTACACAGTGTAAATCTCTGCGTGTACACTTCTACGTGCCTGACAAATCATCAATGTACGAGGGCGCATTTTCAATTGGAATGAGGGGTTCTAACATTTGTTTACAATTTATTTCCACGAAGTTCTTTTTTAATTTTTAGAAAGATCACTCAGTGCCAGATCCAGCATGTAAGGTGGGTAATTTAATATATCAAAGCCCATTTTATGCAGGGCGGCAAGCGCGACTCGACTCATGTGAGCCTGAGCATCTTTGTGCAACAACAAAATACCTCTCGTCAATTTCTCTGTCTCATATCTTTGCCTTCCTTTTTAACCGATTTAAAAAAAAGAGGCTTCTCAATTCGACCGTATATATTTTTTATGTGTTTTCGGGGATTACTTCGTCACGTTTATGAACTGATTTTGACGATTCTCTCTTTTTTTGTTGGACGGGGTTATCCTAAGTGTGATTCTATAAAATTTTCCCAAAAAATAAAAATCCGTTTAGTAGTTTGTTTTTAAAATTAAAATAACAATAACATTTCTGAGACTTACGCGAATATTGGACATTTTAAATTATAGCAGATATCAAAAATAATAGACACTTTATACTTTGAAAGGGCCCAACCAATACATCAGATTTGATAGGTCAAAATCCTCGCAAAAGAACAAGGTTCCTGTCAAGGATGATTCGCGAGGCTATTGAAATAAAGAAACATCCAAATTTCAATTGAGAGGATGGTTGGATGTTACCACCTGCTTGGGATCCTATTATAAATAAGATCAAGTCAAGACATAAGCACAACACTGCAAGACTTCAAGACACAATCAGTAGTTTCTGCGTAGATCGGACCAAAAATTAATTTTCAAAGCTGAAGGTAGGCCGGATCAACGAGTGACATCTGGACGTCTAACCACCTCAGTCCTACCGTATCGTATCCGTAAAGTTGTTTAATTTAAAATGT
Source organism: Graphium androcles (assembly GCA_018247855.1). Taxonomy (NCBI): domain Eukaryota; kingdom Metazoa; phylum Arthropoda; class Insecta; order Lepidoptera; family Papilionidae; genus Graphium; species Graphium androcles. The sequence goes on along the minus strand of DWHK01000512.1, from coordinate 2,316 downwards.
CGAATAAGTCTCAGAAATGCTACGGCATAATACAATTTGGATTTTTCCCAAGGCAGTATTTTGTTTGTTTTCTTAAACAAATATGATGAACTCCAGCGGTAAATTAAAAACAATATTTTTGCTTGAAGTTCAATTGACTAAACAACACAATTAAATCAAATTAATTTCTGTGGAACGTTCAATGTTATAACAATTGAAACATTTTAATTAAACAAAATACCATTATTTTCCTTGAAATATTAATATAAAATATTATATTTTAACAGTTATACAATATTGAAAACCTGTAAAACAAATATCTAGAATTTTTTATCAGATGTAAACATCTCAGCTATCTTGTAGTTTGCATATCCCAGGCTATAGACATTGTTTTATCAATGTATGGTTTTACCACATTTTGTTATAAATTTAATGGAAGTGATATACTTTTATGGTTCTGATAATATGAGTATGAAATTTCGGTAGGTAGATAAAGCCATGCCATATTGTTTTAAAAAATTTCCTCGTTTTTTCCAATTCACGCTGTCTTATAGTTTTTGATACATAAATAAAGAACTTAGTCATCCCTTTTATATTTCATTTTTCGTGGGGTCCAAAGACAAATAAATAACTAGGGGCAAGAAGGCTGGTTCTTTCTTGCAAGGGTTAAGTATAACTATTCAGCGAGGGAATGCAACAAGCGTTCCTGGCACCATGGCGCGCTGAGTAGGTTTGTTACATTTGTAGTTAGCTTAATTCTGTATTTATACTTTAATTTTCAAAAAAAGAGATAAAAACATTCCGTCATTTTTCAGTTTTATTCCTCTTCTTTCACTTTCCGTTGACTTCATTTTTCGTAGATATTTGACTTATTGACTAGATTATGCAAACATAACAAAAATATGTAACAAACACTTATATTGTGATTATTATATAACACAATAAGAGCTGTTTTTTATTATTTTCACTTTAAATTTTTACGTTGCTTTTATTTGAAAGGTCAAGCATAAGCTTAACTTCTTAACAGATGGTTAAGAAAACAAATTAATGTGAGTACGTCGAACCTCCGTTCCACTAGGGACTATACCGATGAGAAGGGGATAAACTTGTTACAGATTTCGTTTATTTTAAGTTAAATGTTTACATTCACAGATTGAAATATTTAAAGCCAGACGTATCTAGTCGTCGGTTGTTTTAGTATAACATTTTTCATGTAATTAATATAATATTAATCTAATACCATCAAAATAACAATTAATATTAAACTAATACCCGTTTAATGATATAGAGTAGAGGGTATTCGGAAGGATTGGGAGGTTTTTTCTTATCAAGGAAAGTAAACCTATGTAAGGGTGTCAAAGCAACTTATTTCTTTTAATTTTGATTCTAAGATATTACCGAATTAAATAGCACTTAAAAGGACTTTTGACAAAAAATCTAGCCTTAAGAACTATCACAATAAACTCTGGATCGCCAATGGGGTGCATCTTGTATTTATTATATTTTGCTCTAAAACCCGAAAGTGTTATTGAAGAATTATTGTTTTTATTGCGTAATTTAATACAATAAAAAAATCAACTAAATATTTTCTAACTTTAATTAAATATTTACACTGACTCGTTTTCATTCTACTATAGACTATAGACGTTTCTACAATTTCTCAAATGCATGTTCTGTAATATCAAAACTAAAAACTCATATTTAATGTTGCTATGGTTATTTCGTTTTAACTATATCGATTGAATGGAGATATAAAATTGTTTCCGACCTAAATTTATGCTAAAACGAAATCTAAGTCATGTGAGATTGGAATCTCCAATAATAGTGAATCCAAATGAGGCAAAACTTCTTTATAGTCTCGTTTTTTGGTTTCTTAGCGAAAGACTGGTAAGCGAGCGGAAGGTTTAACCGAAGTTAAATAAAGCAGCTACCCATGGATACATACAACATCCGAGGTGGGTTTTTTAAATTTTATGGGTTCTTTAAATACATTTGGCACAAATAGAGAAATAAGAGTTTATGTAAAGAAACATATTCTCCTATCGTCATATCTTTAGCTATCTTCACTAATTAAATAAATGTGAAGGTATGTTTCTTTATTTCTTTTTTTTTTATACGAGAGGTTGAAATTCAGACGATTCTCCCGATGTTAAGTGATCCCGTCGCCCAGGGACACACGCAACATCCGAAGAGTTGCGTGAGTGTTGCCAGTCTTGGAAATTGGATAAATCAGGTTAAAGGGTAGGATGAGTTAGGATTATATTAAGCATTTGATAGGGAAGGGAGTGAGAAAAGCAGAGGGTAGGAATGGCCATCCGGCAACCTTAAGAGCCATGC
>DWHK01000511.1:0-13711 GCA_018247855.1 Graphium androcles | reverse complement strand
CCATATGGTATTTTACTTAAATATTGTGATTTTTTTAGCTTTATATATTTAGATAATACATATATACAGCTTATTTGTACGAACCAAAGCGAATGAAAGCGATAACCTTAACCCAATAGCAAAATATAATAAGATATCGGGCGAATAAGGCTTTGGCCGAAATTTAGTCATCCTAATTTTAAAAAATGAAAGTTATCAAATAAAACGATTAAATTTAAGTTATTAATGTTTTTAAAAATTGACGAAAACATTTAGTTCAAAATATAAAAAAGATTGAAAAGAGATAAAAGCGTAATAACATTAAAAAACATTAAAAAGGGATACAAAAATAAAATTAAAACTAGCCGAGTACGAGATGGATTCGCAAACGAAAGTTTCCTTACTGTTAATATACAGATAGGTTAATATATAATCTTTAATTTTTCAATTAATTTTGATTTTATTGTTTGTTTATTAACGACAAGTCAAATACTTATTGTTAAAACCAAAATCTTAAGTGTTTACCTATATTAAAACTACTATTTTAAAAACCCTTTGGATACGGAACCCTATAAACTATACTACAATTGATACAGTAATAGCGTGCTAACGAACTCAGTTAATTGATGTAAAATTTTCTTATAAAAAAAACTATAAAAAAACTATTTATCCATTTAAATTTCGAGAGCGAGATTGTTTTATAGCGGATAGCGATATTTGCGTACTCATGAATTTTTATCTGCTGTTCGTTAGTTTGGTCGTCATTATGAAGTCTATCTCATTTTTGGTAGAACCGTCCGGGCTCATCCAGGTCCACTTTCTATGGGGCCGCTTTTTGAAGAAGGAGTTCATCATGTAGAGTCGTTCCTTCTCCATAAAGTTGGCCAGCTGTTGGTCCCATTGGTTTCGTTGCCCTGTTCCAAATTTTCGCATTACTAGCTCACCGTCTTTCTTCATGCCTAGCTTGAACGCGTTAAAGTCTCCCATCAACATCGTGTAGTGAGTTTTGGAGGAATGTATGGCTTTTGAGATATCCTCATACATTACCTCCACCTCATCATCAGGGTGTGTCGAGGTAGGTGCATATACCTGTATGACCTTCAGCGAATACCGTTTGGTTATTCTGAGTATAAGGTACGCAACCCTAGTCGACACCCTCTCGATGTTAGTGACAACGTTGTTAGTGAGAGACATGTGGACGATAAACCTGACACCTCCTTGAGACAGATCGTCGCCCTCCCGGTGGTAGAGCAAATTACCGGATTTGAGGATTACCGTGTCCTTTCCCTGTCTTCGGACTTCAGATAGCCCTATAATATCCCACCATATCTTGTCCACCTCTTCTTCCAGCTCCAGAATCCTCTTTAATATTAGTATCCTAAGTTACCCTTTATAACAAAACCAGTCCAAGTCCTGTCCAATCGACCCAGCCCATTTTTGACATAATATGCCCAACAGACAAATATACTAACGAAGAGACTAACTGACAAATATTTTACAACTTAGTCGTATTAAATTACATGTTAATTGTTACCATTGGTATTACATTCATAAACATTTAATAAAAAACTCTTGTTTTTACAGTACATACAGATAATTTAATTTTGATATTGAAATTAAAAATTGAAATGTATTGACTGGCCAATTACTGCGAGTCTACTCACATGGTATTGTTTATAGATTTTGTTAATGATTTTGTTGGTTTTCGAGTTTGTTACGAAGAATCCTAATCTTTTTTCGAAATAAAAGTAACCTAAGTCACCTATCAGAGGTCAGAAAGTAGTATTATGAGGGGTCCGGATACTATTGAACAAACTTTATCTCAAGCAAAAATAAAAATTTGTTCATAAATAAGTACTATTTTGAAGCGAAAACAAGGATAAAATTTTTAATTACGTACAAATGCTCCGATTATCATTTACCCAGCAAAATGGACCTACTCTCTCAGATAATAGTGACTCGACGGAACAAAGCGATATGTCAGGGACAAAACAAAGAAAATATAAATTCAAACCACAACGTTTACCTAGGTCACACAGGTGACCCGCCCATCTTAAAAAAGCGAAAATAAGCACAGCTTTTTGAACTTAAAAATAAAACGACTAGATTTTGAATCCTTATTTTTTATTATATATATAATTAAAAAGAATATTTAGTAAAATTATTCCAAAAACATAAGGAAATTTTATACAAATAAATAATAGTATGGGCTTTACAATTCACACATAAATACATCACTCACCTTTGACGGATTATATACTAAAACGAAGATCTAGTAAATTACAAGAAAAAAATATTTTTAAAACAGTAATTTTATCAATACCTTCTGCACGATAAAAAATGTATATCTTGTCACAGTGTATGAAATACCCTACAAATATCAGTTTTAGTATAAATATACACATGTATTTACATGCACAAAAGGCATTTGTCATTAATGATTTATTAAATAATTTTGATGGTATGATGATTGACCGATGAGTTCAATATTGCGATCCAGAACAAGTACAAATATTCATAGTGCCAATCGTTATTTTGATGTGCTCTCATTATTATATAATAATAGAATAAAAATACCGGTCCAACTCTGGTAATGTCCCTATGTTAGAAGCATATTCATCTTATGTCTCTAAGAAAATATGTAAATAAAATGACGGAGTATTAGTTTACGTAAAGGAAAATAACATATACAATAAAAGAACCTACTTTCCTTGATGAAGACTAAATAGGAATTCAATTTGGACATCATACAGCTGCTATTTGATTGCCCATATTGTTTTAAAAATGATGCAGCTATAGTCTGTTTTTCCTTGAAACTTCATATTTTTTATGAAAAGGACGACGAATGAGAATTTCGACTAATGTTAAGTGATCCCGTTGTCAACGGTCTCACAGCATCCGTAGAGTCACGTGTGCATTGTCAGCCTGCGAAATCGGATAGAACGAGTTTATTGAGTACGATGATTCGGGAACATATCCAGAATTCGGAAGGAAAGTAGTGGTTTTCCCACTCATTTATCTCATCATCCAATAAATTAATAAGTTAATAAAGAGGAAACAGTCAGTCATGGTATATTACTCAAGGTAGGATACTAGAACCATAAACGAATTGTGTCCTATGAGAATATCAAATGGTTTAAACAATCTTTTATGGATGATACTGCTTTAGTTTTTTATGATTAATTGAAATGAGATATATTCACATGCTCAAAATGGATTAAGGTAAGTTCTCTGGCTTTATACAAATTTGCTTAAAAGAGACGTTGACAAAACAAAATTTGCTATACGTCATAACTCTTTACCAACTAACACAATTTAATCTCTAGTGGCACATTCTTGTAATACTATGGTTCCTTGTCGATCCGTTGTCCTTGTGTTAGTTTTGATCAAAACTTAACTTTTCTTCTACATGTCGAACTATTAACGGCACTGGCTTGAAAATTTATATCCATTTTCAAAAATCAAAGTTAATCATTAAAAGTTATTTTACTATGCTTTTTGTCAAACAATATTTAGGTACTGCACCTACACATGGGGAGGTGATGCCCAAATCTTTTTTAAAATCACAAGTTGTTTAAAGAGCCATCCTAAAGGTATCGCAATAATAATTAAGATAAAAATAGAGGAAAACATATTTAAAAAAACGTCGTACTTTTTATTTCTGTTTAAATCATTTATTCGCATTGAAACAATATCTTGGTCACATTGTAACGATAATAAATTTGTGCCTCTCTCATTTCAATTTCATTATACGGATGGCAGTGTCCTCAGTAGATCAGAAAATAGCCATTCTTAACTCCTCGACTCTACATTTATATGATATTCATTTCTCGATTCACAAAATATGACTGAATTGCCCAATACCACTTGGATAACTGAAAGTATTCAGGTGGTAAAGACTAGGCGAAGTATAGCTTTTGTAAGCTTCAAAATAGACTGTATGAAAGAAAATTAATCTTTCTATAAAGCAGCTAGAAACAGGTGCAACCAGATGGTGCGGGTTTATTAACGACGATTTTTTTTATAATAAAGTTAGCTCTTCTCCTGCTAATGTCTGGAAATTTCTGAGATACTTCAGAATCGGAAAACCATGAAATCTGTGTACATAAGCAGATTTTCTCATTAACGTCAAAACATATCTTACTCAGCCACACTTTAGTTTTCGGTCTGGTCATAACACTACTACTGCTGTAATTATAGTTACCGACGATGTAAGGACGTTATGGAAGAGAAGATGCTAACAGTGACGGTGCTCTTTGATTTTTCAAACGCTTTTAACACAGTCGACCACGTTGTACTAGTTCCTGTCCTTCGACGTACCTTTCTTTAGACTGGTCTGCATTATATCCTCGCGGATTTCGACAATTGGTAATATTATACGGATATCGCACATTTCTTCGGTAAAAACCTTAGGTCTCCTTATTGACAACACGTTATGTTGGAGAGTTTGCGTCACAGAGATCAGCTGTGGAGCTGTCTTTGCCACCCTACGATATCTGTATCGTCTTAAATATTTTCTTCAGTTCAGTCTAAAATCATAAAATCATGCTTTTTCAAATACTTTTATTACTAATGATCAATTATACAGATGTGTGTAACCCAGAACTATACCAAGAACTTCTTAACAAGCTGGAGCTTCGTCATAACAAATGTATTCGTTTCATGTTCGATCTGTAAAAATACGAACATGTATTTCATTTTATATCATAAATTAATTTATTAATAATCCGACAAAGGCGCAACTTAACAGTTTTTCTTATCTTAATCTCTAAGAGATAAATTTAAGTATCTTTTCACATCGCATGATAAGTTATTTCGCTCTACATTTAATAATATTCTTATTCCATCGCATGTCACCGATTTCACGAGAAACTCCAACATCGAATATATATAATCGAAGCTCCATTACTTTGGAATTGCTTGTTCGATGACATTAGATAAACAGGAAGGAAATATCGTTTTAAGAAATTATTACGTAAGTATTTGTTGAAAAATTCAAATACTAATTAATATGATATGTTATATGTGTTTATAAATCTATGTTGTAAGTATTTGTTAAATATTATGTACGTTTATATTTACTTATATTGCCTTTTTGTGTTGATAAAATGGTTTTTTTTAAATATTTCCTTTATATAATTAGGGTCATTGTTGGCGCAACTACCAAATAAACCTTATCACACCACATGTTGAATAGTGAAAATGCATATGGGTATTCAGTCCACCTTTTGTGTCATAACTTTAATAATAAATATTTTTCTTGGTGGTCTAGTTGTATAGGGCCTTTGTTTATAAAGCAGATGTCATAGATTCGAATCCTGCGGGGGGACAAAGACTTCGTGATGTTGTTTCTCAGTTGAACTAGGGCAATGCAGTCTTATCACCCGATTGCCCGAAAAACAATAACGATTCATGCGTCACATGGGCACGTAAAAAGTTCCTACTAAAAGACCCAACGCCTGATCTCTCTCAGGTCGTGTTGGATATTCATCCCATCGGGCTATGAGCGTAAAGGAACAGAAAGGGCAAATGTATATGCGCGTACACTTGTGTACTATAATATCTCCGCTATCTAAGTAGATTGGCCGCCTTGGCCGAAATTCTCTCAGGAAGACTTATATTTATCTATAATATTTTACAGTAAAGGTGAATTAAATAAATAAATACTACTAAAACAATGTTTCAAAATTCCTTTTAATCCAAACATGCAGTAAGTTTGATAAAAATATCCTATTTATCCAACTCAAAATTTCCGAATAATCTTCACAAAAAAATATTTATGTTTTCTTAGTATACGGTCCAAGAAAACATAAATATCATTTGTATAATATAGTTAAACGTTATCTAGGTATATGTGCTCTTTTTATGCTAAAATGTAAGAAAGTAATCATACTATGGCTACTCAACATGCGTGAACTCGTCAGCTATCTCTTGGCATTCCTCTGAATTATCGGTTAGCCAAACCTACCAGACCAACTTTGAATAGCTAATAAATCTTGATTTATCTTACGAAAAGTATCCGGGATATCGTCTATAGTAGATTACACATAAATTTGAAAGTGATCGTCATAGAGACGATATATACATTGGACATCATTAATGATGAAATTTATGCAAATTCCCTCTGTTAATCAGAGTGCTGGCCGATTAAGCTTTGCTTTTTTATAGGCTCATTATGGTTATATAACTTAGTAACTACAGTATTGAATATATGGACCGTATCTTTTATAGTTCCAGTCTCAAATAAAGGCTGCCGCTCTATCATGGCAGCATCCTTAATTAATTTCTCCATATTCTAATTGGTAGATGAACGCACGTGCAGCAACTTGGGTTTAGTTTTAGAAAGCTTCAGGACAGGAAAATAAGATAGCGGTGAAAAAAATCAGGAGAGAATGTTGTTCATGATAAAAAAAAACATGGAGGAATTAAAAAAGATTATCAAATCGAGGCAAGTGTTTTTACTGGAAACGTTTTAAATTTGAATTTGAAGGTTGATATTTTTTTGAAGTTATCTTGAGCTTGGAGAAGAAGAATATTAATACAGCTCAACTGAAAAATATGAAATTAATGCGTGCAGAAAAATAAAATGACAGGAGATTATTATCAGTCGATTGAAAGCTCGAGATCAAAGATTTTAAATCTAATTCGAAATCGGTGACATAGTCCACATTTGAGGGCAATATACAACACCTATCACAATCGAATTACTTTTGACAGTTACCTCAAAGAATAGAAACTGGTTAATAAATCAAAACTATCATCTGCAGAGGGAGTAGCACATTCATTCGTAGAATAATACGAATCGTCCTTGGATATACATATACGACACACACACCATATATTTATATATAGCTTTGATTCGTTAACCAGTTCATTAGAAGAATTTGTTGGGTGACAAAATTTTAAAATGAACCGTGATAGAAATCGTACGGTTGTTTAATTTAAAATGTCAAATATTCGCGAAAGTCTCAGAAAAAATTACATACTAATGTAAGAAATTGGAAAGCATCCTTATGTTGATATCGGCATCACGTAACAATCAAATTAATGTCATGCATCAGTCAATACAAAGCGAATCAACAACAAAAATAATTGTGTACTTTGAAATCAAAATGAGTAAATTAATTATTTTTATAATTTTTAAGACTTATAATGCCAATGAATTAGCGTTTGATAGACAAAAGTGACAAAGATTAGCAGATGTCAAAACACTGTTTTTATTACGCTAAGCATCCATTATTACTTTTCGCGTCGCATAAAAAATATCAAATAACGTAATAAGAAAATACCTCAAATCCAATGTTATGACGATCAAAGCAATTAAATATTGTGCGCACGGAACGATGGTTTCAGTGATAAAAATATGACTGAATTTTCGCTGCGCAGCAAAAAGGCGCAATGTACCCATAGTCCTATTGTCTTTATCCGCCTTATTTATACTGAATGTTTCAAACCTTTGTTTTAAAAATAATAACTTAATTTAAATGAAATTATATTTCCCTATTTGACAAATCAATAAAGTAAATATCTTTTGTGGCCTGTTTAATATTTACTGTATATCTTAAAGCACAAACTCCATAAATTTCTAAAACAACTTCTTTTCCCCAATGTTCTTGATAAAATATTCTTCTCAGGTGACATCGTAACGTGAATATAACTAGCAACAATTTCCTGTACATCTAATGTTTAATATAAACATGTCTCATATGTATCACCGCGAATGTAAGACGATTTTATGTCGCATTGTTATTTTTTTTATTTATTACCCGACGATCCCAAACTTAATTTTCAATCTACGGTAAGCCGAATAAGCAAGTGATGTTAGGACCGCCAACAAAAATGCCATATTTAGTGTTTATTTGTAATAAATACATCGAAATATTTTTGAATATTACCCTTAATAGCCTTTGTTAAAAGGTTGGGAAAAATGATCTTGGCAACTATTAGTCTATTTCCGTTATATTGGCATCTCTAAGTACAATTTTTGAGAAATAGTACTTAAATAAACTATTAGTACATATTAATAACAATAATATTTTTTGATAACGAAGAATATTAATTAAAGGCAAATCATCAATTGACATGGGACACGCAATTGAACATTGAGATTTACTGCATTTAGGTGGTCTAAAATGTTTCTCATGGTGTCTATTATTCGCATTATTCTCAAATGCTACTTAAATTTTTCCAGGTGGTAGAGTAAAATATCTTACATACAGCTCTTGCTGAATATTTACAGCCACAGCGGCTGAGCTACTCAGACATCAACCAACTGCGAAGGAGATACAATAGGACGATCGTCGTTGATCCAGTTATTTCCGATCAACTTGACTCATTGGCCCTGCAAAGAGACGTTGCGTCTCTGTACATTCTTTATCGCATTTATCATGGGGAGTGCCCTGAGGAATTGTTCGGATCAATACCTACTGCACAGTTCGTACACCGTACATTGCGACAAACCACCAAATACCATCATTATCACCTCGATAGTTGGCAGTCTACCACTGTGCGATTTCGTCGCCACTTTCGGCAACGCACGATACCCTTGTGGAATCAATTGTCGCCAGCAGTATTTCCGGACCGATACGATTTAGGGACCGTCAAGAGAAGAGCATATTCCTATCTGAAAGGCCGGCAATGCTCTTGTAACTCCACTGGTCTTGCGGGAGTCCATGGGCGGTGGTGATTGCTTACCATCAGGTGAGCCGCTTGCTTGTTTGCCTCCTTCCCCATTAAAAAAAAGGGATACGAGTGCATGCTGTATCTGCATAATTAAATTTTTTCTCTAACTTTGAGCGTTATTGGAAATCGAATTTTGCAATGCCTGCAGCAAGTTTGCTGAGGCTTGTAACGAATATTTTTTGCTGTTATTAGAAAAAAAGTAGCTTCACTCGTGTTTTGTACTCGGAAAGATACAAATAGTCTTTTGAAGGGTTTTGCTGATCAGAACGACGGTTTTTTGATCCGATGGTTCGATGGAAACGATGATTAATTTGTTTTTATACCTTGTGTAGATTGTAAGTTTTATTTTTTTTAATTATTTGAACATGGTATCATTATTTCTACTACCAGTTTTTGATTTAATTATTTTTTTAGTTGATTTAATGTACGTGTTATGTAGGTACATGGATCGTTGTAATCTGAAGTAAATAAATTCATTCATATGTTTTAAATTAATTTTATATGTAGTATTTTCATATTTAATGCAAAACAAAATGTTGATATATAATATTTAACAGGTTTTAATTAAAGAAAATATTGCATTGAAGGTTTATTTGACAATTTCACACAAAACCACAGCCAAAGTAGACGAACTGACAGGGATAATGTGCTAATTTTCAATGCATCGCCTAGCCGTCCTAAAATTATCCATGCTTAATCAGAATGGGAACAGACAACGGTTAACCGCGGATATTGGACAATGACGACCTCAAATTAAATACAATGTTTTATAGTACGTATAATTATTTTACATAAAGGATATACAGTAATTATCAGTATTTTTCTGCGCTAAATTACCTACCTTGCCTACTCTTAAGTTGGAGTAATGTTACTAAGCAATAATTAGTAAAATTCTACATCTGTTCTTTATTAAAATATAGAGCACAACATCTTACATATATTTCTTACCACACTTATCGGATGGCCTATCTGAGAAGAACTATAACTGTATTACAGCCTGGCACTACATCAAGGAAAAATGCACTACATCTGCTTTGTGGTGTTTCAAAGTTTTGTTAAGTGATCCCATCGCCCATGAAGATGACACAGCATCTGAGAAGTTGCATGCACGTTTGTAATGCTTCGAAAATTTAATAGAATAGGTCTATTGGGTAGGATGGATCACTGACATTGTTAGGTCGGTGATACCTCCAAGGGCGAGTGGCCTTATAAATGTAGAAACATCTGTATAAAAGGTATTATAGTATACAATTTGTAAGCGATTACACTTTAATATCAAATGAACCGTCTGCTTGTTAACTTTTATTTATCTATCACGACAAACATAACCTTATACCAATTGTAAGCATAAATTCTAAAAACCAAATAAATGTTAAAAAAAAGCAATTTCTTAGTAAGTACCTTTAATAAGCATATTCTACAATTCTACAGTTTTGATGGAGCATTTGAGACTTAAATAATAAATAATATATTAAGGCTTTTAATTGTCTTCGTATCCTGATTATATACGCCCTTACTTTACAAATCGAAGGTCGTCAATTCGAACACTGGAAGACCATCACTTTATCGTGGTTTCCAATCGTTTATTTGGGTTAGGGCAATACGGACTAATCACCATCATTCATCTAACAAGTAATAAATCAGTCTTGCGCCCGATATCAAGCAACAAGAAGCGAATTTGTGTTTGCGCATACACTTTCTCACTATAATATTAAATAATTACACTATAGTATAATACTATTACAATTACAGGTACTTATTAAACCAGGGTTAAAGGAGCTTTGCTCATTTTTTCCTAAGACGTATTTTCAAATATATTTGTAGCTATGTAACTTTCAAAATTGTTCATATAAAAAATGGATTTTTTTATTAGCTCGTATGTATCTAGGCCATCCGGAACTTCACCTGAAAACACACGCAATATTTCATTTAAATCATAGCAGCCGTTTTAGAAGAGTTTCATGGCATACACACGTACAAAAGTGATATCCGTATAAATCTGAGAAGCCGTTTCAGAGATTAGACTATCTAAACAGACAGATGCATAGAGGGGCAGACAAAAATTTAAAAAAAGATCTTTAATAAAATGTATCGTATTACTTTCATGTGCATTTAGTAAAAAGCTTTTATTTTGATATTACAAACACATTCCGATATTATTTCTCTTATTTATTAGTCTGATTTTTTTACAAAAGCATTTTAAAAATTTCAGCTTCACACTTTTTTATTGTTGTCTTGCTATAATAATCATAAAGGATTATAGATTTGTTGCGTCACAGCGCGGTAGCGGTGCTTACGTTAAATGATGAGGCAATAACTGTATCGGACATCCCCGTCAAAAAATAGCGCTCGCAAAGATATACAAGCCGATTCAGGGCAACGATAAAGCAAAACACTCCTTATATTCACTGAACCATAAATTTTGGTGATGGAATACCGCGTTTTATAATTAATGAAACTGTTGATACACTCGTCTGTTGTGTAAATAATAACACATGGGATAAACCTATTTAGTCGCAATTATTTAAACTTTTATACACAAATTTAAATTGCACAAAGGCGGAATTAATGTTGATAATATTTGCCAGTCAATATTTGGGTAGTATCAGAAGAATAAGGGTTGGGCACAATCATAAATATAATTTAAAACTAACAACCAACTTCGTGTACACTGGACACAGCATTCTGTTAAATATATAATTTAAACTGCAAGCTTAAGAAAAGTTTCTCAACATTTTTTCCTTAAATAGATTATTATTAATTATATCAACTTTAAGCATCCAAGTACATGCCGCTCGTTTCTTTCATTTAGACACGACTTCAAACAAAGCAATTACTTCTAAACTAAAACGTTAACGCATTTCATAAGACGAAAGCATATCTGTTGTAATTTACGAGAGTTCGTAAATTACAACAGATATGCATTTTTTATTTATTCACATTATTATAACTATAACAAAATATATTTCTGTATCTACTTTTGACTTCAATTTCATTGTTTGTAAGCGATTATGTGCAACAAAGAATTTAAAAATTTTAGAGTGTAAATTAGCCCATAATTTCGTTATTTTAAAGAAATACAGTATATCCATATCTTCGTAAAACACTTGATTTGTATAATGAATTACTGATAGCGCAATATTGTATGTAATCTGCTCAAGTTAAGTATTAAAAACAAAAACAGAAAAACGACAATTATGATGGTTCCAACAAACTATATTACTTAGGATAGCTATCAATGGCCTACGTGGCCTAGTGGTATAGACCCTTGCTGTACTACCGGAGGCCGTTGTTCGCAATGGCATGCGCTTGTCATGTATTCAGACTGTTACTTCATAAATACAAACATAAGTTTGATTTTATGTAATTTATTTTGATTTCGAACTGAAATTAAGGTATCATTATTATGTAAAGTGCAAATGTGAAAAAGGACCGGACTTTCTGGAATAAGCGTTTTTCTTGCTCTTTAAGGAGTTTCTTGTAGCAACCTAAACTAGAGTAAATATTATCTGTTAAGCGATATTCTTAATATTGCTTGTAAGATTTTTTTGAGAGAACAACAAAGTTTATACAGCTAATAGCAAAAACAATCATGAAATTCATGTAAAGCTAAAAAAGTGTGAGATTCACGGCCAACCTAATTATAAGAAAAAGCATCAATACTATTTTAAAAACGTTTTAAATTTATGAAGACCGTAGAGTAAATATAATAAGTAGGTTACATATCACCAGATAGGAAAACTTTTTTTATTTAAATATGAATTGTGGAAAATACATCACGTATTGTCCTTATAATATCGTCCTTATAATTTGTGCCGGGAATCAGACGTATTATATTAAAATAAAACTTTATTCTTTATGATTTGGTTACTAAATTTATAAAATTAATAGTGATTCTGCCGGTATACTTAAAAATATAGTTTTTTACAGAAAAAGGTTTGCAAGCCAGATTGTTCACCTGAAGTTAAGTGATCCTGTCACCCATGGAAACACACAACATCCAAAGAGTTGCGTGTGTTTTACTAGCCTGTGAATTTGGTTAGAATAAGTTTAATGGATAGAATAGATCGGGAACATATTAAGGATTAGAAGGGGAAAGGAGCGGGAAAGAAGAGGGTCAAAATAGCCACCCGGCAACCCTAAAGGTCATACATACTTTATAGTATGCCGACTTCTGTGATGTGCGGTGGTACTCCGCGGGGGAGCGCCGTTGTAGAATTGCAACTAGAGCTGTGTAAAAGATGTAATGCTCTACCACCTAGTTCAATTCGACATAGCAGAGCCAAACCTAAGTTTAAACCTAGGTGATAGCATCAATAAAATTGCTAATTCCTTCATTGCAGTTTTATGTGCTCATTTACCACGTACTCGGCTGGGGAAAACATCTTGAGGTGGTGTGAAGTTTTCCAATCCGCACTGGGGATGCGTGGTGCTATAGGGCTACATTGTTTATGTTGTTAAATGGAGCGTAAGAATTTGTTTTATGTCAGTGCTGTCTTGAAATTTTTAGTGTTATATTTAAATTTACATTTTTATTAAAATTTGGGATTGGAGACAGTAATCGTGTGTAAAATAATATCGATCGTGCAAGAATAAAGTTTATTTACAGAACTTGAATAAAAAATTAAATCAAGCAATAGAAGTTCAAATAACAGAATATATTTAAAATTCTAATTCGCATGCGTATAATGGTGGATGACACATTATCTGTTTACACAGATTACCTCCCTTAAATACCGCATATAAGGCGAGAACGCTATTCAGTCTTCTATGCCTGAACATATATATTACTAAAACCTCAGAACGACAACTGCATTGACAACCATATGACAGACCTGTTGCGTTGCCTAGTTGCGTATAAATAAATACCAAAATTTATTGCTGTAAAATTAATTGTAAGGAAATTATTAAAAACAATGATTTTTTTACGCTGCAAAATATTAAGGAGTAACAATATAAAATATTCAAATTAAAAACATATTGATATAACACTTCAGTGAACGAAATTATTTAAATAACAGCCAGTCTGACAGAGCTCAAGTTTCAATGG
>DWHK01000510.1:0-13719 GCA_018247855.1 Graphium androcles | reverse complement strand
TTGCAGTATAGATATATCCTTGTTTTCAATACGTATGCATTCACTAATTTCCACTTAATCAATATCACCGCGTTTTCCTTATTTTAACATTTTTTTCATAATTAAAAAAAAACAAAACTAACGTGAAATACAAATTAATAAGACTGCGTTATTAAATTTGATTTATTTAAATTTAATGATTTTGTTGCACAACTACTATTCGATTTAACAGTATTCTAGATCTCGCTGAACGAGCTAAAACCATAATTTCTCCAACTTATCCTTGAATTATTTGAACATTGCAAAAACAAATAAATTTTGCAATAAACAATGTGATTATATCGGCTATAAAACACTAAATAAACTTAATATATAAATGAGTGAGGATAAAAATAGCGAAATATAAAAAGTTTTCACATTATTTGTCGAAAACATGGTTGAATAAATTTATCTAATTTCTTTGAACCACCAACATAAATATTACATTTCTTTAAAAAAATACCAAGCAGTTGAACACCCTGATTATCATGAATCAACCAAAACCAAGTAAACATCAAAAAAATATTGATATACTTCGTAATGAACGAGAAAGAAGCATCTGTTATTATTAAAAGGCATTTTAAGATCTGCGTAGATCACGTAGTCATAGCGTTTTTTAAAGCCTACATGAGACGACGACACCCTTCGAATTCTTTATATATACTTATTTAGTTACAGTAACAGATGTATACACGAACACGATGTATACACGAAAGAATAAGGGCGTAAAACATCAAGAAATATTAATAATATAACTCATAATATACAACCAAGAAGCGTCTGCTATTATTAAGAGACATTTTAACACCTGCGTAGATCACCGTAGCCATTTTAAAAGCCTACATGAGACGGCGAAACCCTTCGAATTCTTTATATACGTATTTAGTTATAGTAACATAACGTGTACAAAATTTCTGTCCGACCCTTCTGACACATTGTTATACATCACGATGCATGTATTTTTAATTTATTTGCAAAATATCGACCTCGATTCGATTTTTTAGAAAATACTTCATATACATATGGAAAAATACAGAAATTTTAACATGTTTTTATACGAATGTATCGGCAGTGCGAACGCGACATGTGGCATAGACAAATGTCTATGTTTCAACACGATTTGTCATTCCCGATTCGGTTATCAATTAGAAAACTAGCTCTTGACAATACACCAGTTTAAAAGTCCATTCGTCTTGAGAATTTTTATTGTCGCTTCGAGTCACGCACCAGCCGCGAACTGACCTCGCCGCGACACCATCATGACCGCGCTCACATTTCGACAGCTCGACAGACTTTAAAACCTATTCTACATACGTTATCTAAGCTAATAGAGGCCAAAATTCCGTGAAACGTCGCCAGTTCGTTCACATCACGTAGCGCGCGATTCCGACGAGAAACGAACAAAAACACCTTTATTCAAACCTCGAACACGGCTTTGAATACGAAATCGGGCGGCGGACGGAATCGAATTCAAATCGTTCTCTTACGCATACACTTCACGCGTGCCGAAGGACGAAATGCGTAACGTCCAATCAGACGTTCGTGACATCCTGTTGACGTTAGCGAGACGAGACCGCATTGGTTCGGACGTGAAACGGTAACTGGCTCTATTTGACACTGGCCGTTGATATACCATACAGAGAATTAAAACAATAAAAAAAAAACAAAAGTGACAGCGGACGCAGATGCGAAATGCCACGGCGCACGAAGCGTTGCCGCGCAAGTTTTTCTGGCATCCTTGAGCTAACTCGACTGAGGATCTTGACCCAGTGTCGTTTCCAAGAAGCATTGCAACTCTGCGTGACCAGTTCGGACACCTGTTGCAGCATCTGCGTCGACGGAACTCAAATGGTATTTTTGTTCGAACCACGGAGCGAGAGCGCCTCATTTGTGGCGCCACAAAAACGACTCAACGCACAGGAATTCTTATATGTAACTTGCAGCACAGACAAAGCAATAGCATATTCTAAAACTCGATTTAGACCCGTTCACAGTCGGTTCCCTAGCCCATAACTCTCTCGGGCACTTAGCATGCGTAAACTTGCAGGCATCGTATGTTTTATTAAGTTATGCCTGTGCTTCGCATCGGAACTCGACTCATACTGAATCATTCTCATAAATTTTAGTACACGGTAAATTTATTTCTTACGTATTATTGGAACATAAGTAAATAATCGTATAACGGTCATATATCAGCCGTTATTTCAAACGAATTTGTTAACGTATTATATATACCTAACATGGTAGCTTTCCAACGCCAAGACGTTTTACTTGAAATCTGTCATTTTGCGGTATAAAAACTCACTACGAACGTGTATCGACATATCAACAAAAAAAAACAAAATCAAAATCGGTTCATCCGTTCCGGAGCTACGATGCCGCAGACAGACACACACACACAGACACGTCAAACATATAACACCCTGTCGTTTTCGCGTCAGGGGTGAGCGAAACCGCAGACAACAATCAGTCATATATATAAGCAAGATATACGATACTCATAGTGTATATGTCGATTAAGGCCAACACGAACAACGCAGAACAAACTGGAGTTTGCATAATTTGCGGGGAATATTCACACTGCGAGAGCAAACGTCTCGTTAGGCCGTGATTCGATTTGCGAGCGAGCTCCCGGCTAGGGATCAAAGCCGATATCAACCGAGCAATTCACTTTGAGGCCCACACCCTCAACAGAGTTGGCGGCAAATCGGGTTTGCGGTAACAATAAGCACTTTTCACGGCCTCAGTAACTTATCAAACCGATAAACGCTTATTCTCGACCAATTTCGAGATGAAAGAATAAAATTGAGGGCGAAATCAAATGTAAAGCGATCACGCGCCACAACGGTTAGGTTGTAAAATTTTCCGTTATTAAAATTAAATCGAAGGCCACATTGGCGACTCGTGTTTTAAAAACATGTTTTTAATATCTTTTAATTATATAAAAATTCATTCTCTTTTCGTTTATCGAACATTTAAAGACGTATACAATATACAACTCTTTAAATTCTATTAAAAAGTATAATGAGAAATAGAAACCGGCCAAGTGCGAGTCGGACTCGCGCGCGAAGGGTTCCGTTATCTATAAAAATTACTAAAAAATCATGTTTGCTGTACCCCCTTTGTTGTCCCCTTAAATATTATTCTATTCTGTTTTTATAGCGTATTTTTTGTTATAGCGACAACAAAAATACATCATCTGTGAAAATTTCAACTAACTACCACGGTTCATGAGATGCAGCCTGGTTACAGACGGACAGACGGCAGAATCTTAGTAATAGGTTCCCGTTTTACTCTTTGAAAACGGAACCCTAAACCGCGTTCATCACGTGCAGGCACAGTTTAAAAGACACCTGTGCCTTCAGA
Organism: Graphium androcles; assembly: GCA_018247855.1. Lineage (NCBI taxonomy): Eukaryota > Metazoa > Arthropoda > Insecta > Lepidoptera > Papilionidae > Graphium > Graphium androcles. The sequence goes on along the minus strand of DWHK01000510.1, from coordinate 10,335 downwards.
TTAAACACGATAAAAATTCCCAAAACACATTCGTATTCAGCACCGTTTGTTTCAACGAACGAGACTGTACAAACAGAATTTTAAACTAAAATGTCGTGTATCGAACAAGAATAGAGAAGCCATTCATAGTAAATTGATTCATTCATTATCGCATGAATATGTACTATAAACGCAGTAGACGTTAAAATTGCCGCTCGGAATTCTGTAACTATTGCGTTTCCTTGTGGTCGAGACAGCGAGACGGTTTTTTTATATTGCCTCGTGGCACAACTGAAGCGTCTTCGTGTTTAAATATATGCGTAAAATCATATGTAATTATCAAAATAATGTTTTAATAAGAAAAGCTTAGAATTGAGCGGTTATACTGCAGACGTGTCGCCAAAGCGTAGAAGAGAGACACACCTGAAATTTTAGAAACATAGATAATTTTACTGTAACTATTCTCCTATCTTTTTGTGTAGGTCTATATAAAATGGTTTCACTATTTCACATGAAAAAGTTAAATTAACAAGAAATAAACGCATGTATACCAAACTGTGAATTTAGACCTGCTTTAAGCACACGAATACAATATAACCTTGACAAAGAGAAAGAGATGAATAGGAAATAATAAGATATACTACCTCAAAGAGCAGATGGGATTCAACACAACAAAGCACTTTTATCATTCGGCACACTAAAAGCCGTGTATGCCTTACAGGTGGCCACGCAAGACTGACGACCATTTTAAGCGTGAGCTCCCCCTCCCCCCGCCGTTATTACACGCAAGGGCGACAGAGGGGAAAATTAAATAGCCCCGAGGGGTCAGCGTGAACGCTTATATGTAAAACTTAAGGGCAGGTGTCCGACGGGCTTGGGCAAGTACCTGGCTCGGGCAAAAGGGAAGATACCTGCCGGGTCCGGTTCCAATTTTGAATTTAATTAGTCGAAACTTGGGGAGAGCCTTTTAGAACTTTCTAAGTCGCTTAGTGGTTACCATTTCCAAAACATTAGATAGAAATGGTTGATGAAGCTCCGTTTTATTTTTAAACCTTTTTTTATAATTTCGTCTTAGTTGTCACCAATATTCGTATCTAAGAATAGTTATCAAACTTATATTATGTAATGCCCAATTAATACTCTTTCAAATATCTCAAATACTAGTCTATACTATTTTATTTTTGTTTTGCTGTAGTAATCATATGACCGGTTAGCGCAGTGGCTAAGACATTAGCTGTGGCGTCACAGTTCGTGGGTTCGATTCCCACCCGGGGCAAATATTCGTATGGCCTATAAATAGTTGCTTCGGATCTGGGTGTTTGTGTCCGTGTAATTTATGTTTGTAAAACGCCCTTGTAACACAAGCCTAGAGCTTATCATAAGAGCAGTGTTTAAAAAAAATATAGATGTTTAGGCTGTTAAAATCATGGCTTAAGACATCCATAAGCGCGATAATATTATTTTAATATCTAACTTACATATTTTATATGAATCGTACATATAGAGAGAGAGTATTTTTTTACATATAATGTTAACTGTCACTTAGTTACCTAAAAATACTTATAACTGTAGACTAGAACTTATGCAGATATTTTTTTTCTATCAATTATGATCCGTATAGTAGTTTAACTTGAAAACACTGACTCAACTTTAGTTTATAAAACGTATTAATACTTTAATAAATTGAAGAATTGTCTTCTGTGTTGCCAGTTACATTTATATCCAATAAGGTCATGGACAAAGGACTGATTAAACATATTGTATCTGTCATCTCTATAGATTTTGATTTATGAACGTCACGAAATATTCGAATTTAGAACAATGGAATCTCCAAAATTCGGCCCGCCATTAATTCCGCCATTACAAACAATCGACGCCCACTGCCGCCTAATGTAGTCGTGAAATTAGCCCTACTTGGCTTTCACGAACCATTAGGCAGTGAGAACAGATATTTTGCTATACACTTAGAGAATAACATGGTAAATAGCCTATTTATTATGTTTCGAATCGTTTACATTTATTTAAAATGCTATTTTATTGTCTTTAGGCAAATTCTATAATCTAAACTGTTGAAATAACGCAGCTTAATGTTAGCAAGACGAAGATTTATATCAAGTGATATGATTGTTAACTATTAATCTACTTTTAGTAAATACAACTTACTAATACCAAATTTAAAATACCCATCATTTTTTTATCTTAAACAAAGCTTTAAGCTCCTACTTTAAAATTATCACAGGATGTGATATCATCAAAAATCAGGCGTGCTGCGAAAAACGTATACGTTTTAATTGATTTAAAAAATGTAAAATTTATACTTTATTTGAGAGTTACCCTTCTACAAATAAGTAATATAATATAAGTATAACAATATAATATAATAAGTAATAATAATATAGTATTTCTTCCATTTAAACATTGTCTATACCTAATATTGCCGCACTTTATACAAGCAAGTGTTAAGAATTATTAAACGTATCGATATTTCTTGGTAACTGTAATGAATGCAAAAATAAGTTTCTACTCAATTATTTCTTCCAATTTTCTTGTCTTTATAAAGTTGTAATGACGCAATGGCATTTCGTAACGATATTTTAGAAAAAAAAAGCCACGTTCGAATTCAATGTAAAATCGCCGGACAGCCTTGAAGGTTCAGGAAAAGAGTGCGTGACGTGCAGTTCCGTAGCTCGCCATTTACCCGATTCTGACGTTGTAATGCCCAACCCGGTGCTAAAAGCCCGCCCGGGGACTAAGCCCCAGCTAATGGTAATGCACTTCAAATAACGTGAACACGCTCTAAACCAAAGTGTCATCCTTAGGGACATTTCGGCTCACACTTTAAGCTTCCGTCCGCTTTAGATCCTTCCCCGTTCGAAGTTTAAAACATCTTTTTTTTTTATTTTTAAATTGCAACAATTTAAAACTAATTGCAAATTCATTTTCAATCGAAATGCAGCCAGCGTTCTTGGCACCATGCCGCGCAGAGTAGGTTTATTAGATTTATAGTTAAGTTAATTCTCTTGGTTTGTAAATATTTTTGTTGTTATTGTAATAAATAAAATTATTTAAAAAAAAATTAAATTTAATAGGAATTTTATAATTATGCCCGTGACGAGAAAAATGCTATTATTTTTTTGTTATAAATATAATCAGTATAAGTTTATGCCTGTCGTTTAATCTGACAATTCTTTTTGTTGAATTTTTAATGGTCATTAAAAATGCACACCTTTAGTCTGATCAATAATGCTCTATCATATTAATCCTCAATAATATCTATATATATAATATATTATCCTTCGCGAGACAAGACATAGGATTGTAGCAACACAAGAAGCGAAACTTATTGTTAAAACTTGTTTCTATTGTCGAGAAAAACTGCAATGTCACCTTATCTTAAGCTCCTTATACGTCCAGTCAAACATTTCAAAAGCGTCTTAAATCAGAATAATGAATACCTTTGTCCTTCGCGCACAATTAAAGGAAAACGTCCCTTTATGAGTATAACAAAACGGCCGGGTGAAGATGCTCAGGTAAGTGGATTTCTCGGAAATTGTTAATTTTTATAGAATGTAACAAAGTACAATGACACTTGAGTTTTGTATAAGTCAATTTAGGTTGGTTTTGTTTGGTCTCTACCTTCCCAATTGTTAGTCAACGGAGCTTACCAAATTTTTGTATACCTAAACGCATCATGTGTCTCCGTAAATTTAAGGATATAAATTAAAATAAAAATTGATTCCCAACAAAACATCATTAATATTAGCTTATTATATACTTAACGAAAACTGATATCATTATTTCATGTATATTAGGAATATTTACGTTATTAATATTCTTTTTTGACATCTATACTTAAATTTTCCACAAACTTTTATTCATAAATATCGTATTTCACATTTTTACTAGTTAATTATTTTTAAGACTTTGCTATGTAATGAGCTTTGACACAGAATAATTAATTTAATACAGATATTTCTTTAAAAACGGTTTATTTATATAAGGCAGGCCTTATATTGGTTCGTTTTTAGATATTTATTATATTAAAAAAGCATTATTGACACGAGTAGATATAGTTTTATTTTTTTAATAAAAAGGCAGTGTTAATAAAATTTAGCTAGGATCGTGCGAACGATCATTTTGAACATTCTCAATCGGCGTAGATATGGTCGTTTAGGCCCGCGGCGGTCGCTTCCCTCCGTGAGTACACTCCTAATGCACTCCATTGTAATACCAGCTAGGATGACCAGAAATTCGAAACGTTCTAAACGAATTATGGGACAAATGTATTCGTAGTTAGGTATTTATAGTAATGATGAAAATTAATGTCAGCCACAATAAAAATCAGGTATGTATCAAATAATAATAAGTAATGGTAAGGATTTTCTCGGTTCTCACTTTTAATTACAGTCTAAATTTACTAGGAAGTTTGCTTTAAACAACGTTCCTTGAGTAATGCGTCATTGCGGTTATTTGAGCCGAAGCCCCGAGCGACGGTAAATAAAAAAAAACTGCCTCCATCGTGTATAATGTCACTGTGTATTTACTCCACAAGTTACACACATCGTTATAGACGTATTGTTGCCGAAACATCGAAATTGGCGAAGCGTGGGTCGTTTTGAGCCAACGAAAAGTTTCGAGCCAGAAAGAAGTTCCTTATTCAATTTGGGCCGAGCATTAATGCGAAATGGTGCAGACGACGTACGCTCCGCCGCGCAGGCTTCTTCACACGAGAAATTCACGGTCGCTGCCTATGTAAATGGAGACGGGTGACTAATTCCCGCGTTAGACGAAAACCGAGTTAACGCACGACGCTTCACACTCTTCAGTTATGTTCGAATTTTATAGAATAACTAGCTGTGCCCCACGGTTTCACCTGCCATTAAGTGCTTGGTTTCTAAGAGTTACCATCTTTTAAATAACGTAAACTTTTCTCGAGTGTTTTACCATCAAAAAAAATGTATCCCACCAATATATCAAGAAGTTGAAATATAAAAGGTAACATTTTCAGTTTAATTATGGACATCCTGAAATCCGATACGCCTTTTTGCCTAATAGGTTATAAAACGTAAATAGTTTTTATTGAATAATGACCAACTGAGTAAGTAATTGAAAGATATTAAAGTAAAGATATCTGCACCTCGGCACCCACAAGATTATACATATTCCATGTAAACGAATACTGTCCTAAACCTTAAAGTAGGTATAATAAATATCAAATATCTAAAATAGAATTTATATGGCCTGCTTTGTAACTTTAAAGGTATAAAGTGTTCGAAGCAGAACTATATGAAGGAGTTGTATTGTACATACAATTTTTTGTGTATATACATACACACACAATAAATTTAATTTTGGTCAGTTCGATTCCCTTTAGCCCATAAAATTTATTTAATTTAATATACGTATTTTAAATAACTTCATAGTAGAATACAAAATATAAAGTGTTAAAACTCGAAACGAATACTAACACTATTCTATTATAAAATTTAAGTTCTTTAACAATATTTATAATTCGACTGAACTAAAACATATCATCATACATAATCCCAAAATTTTCCTACCTGTTGTGGTCACCGTACAGATTGTTAGATTTTTCCAAGCACATTCTTCGACGGACGGATTCACACGGACCCCCACACGCACACTCACCCACACATTCACGGTCAGTGGATATGTAAATACGGATTTGAATACACACACATCGAAACATTCTCGGACCCGAAGAATATTATTACAGACTTCAAACAATAGAGTAACGGGACGTTACTTTTTCGACTTAATCACTTGTTATCTCTATCTTTATATACAGATACAAAATTTTCACTAAGGAAAAAAATGTATTTGGTTCACACAAAATATAATGGTATTCTTATATCTGCCTTACTCTACTTACTTTGAAGACATTTAAATTAAGCAAACGCAAATCTCCGAGCATCAAATAATTTGAAGGTATTTTCAACGAAAAAAGGTTTTTACTGAGTCAGCGCCACTTATTGAAAAGAAACTATAAATTAATCAGACGAGATAAAAATAATATAATGTTAAGTGCCAAAAAATGGTCTCAGAATAGACTCATTTGATTTGATGTTCTGACTCGCTTCCAATCCAAAGCAATCAAAATTTCATTAATATAAGAAAATTGAATTGAAAGCAGTTACTTCTGTCAATAGTTTGAAACTTTCTGTTAACATAAATTACTGGCACCGGTCAGGTCGTTATTGAAAAAAAAAATTGTATTTTTCCGACCGTAAGAGGTTTTATATGTCCCGATTAAAAAGCATTGAATTGCGACAGGCCGAAATGGTTATGTATTAAGTTGCGGGTCGATTGGCAATCGGCGAGCGTTTAAGCTTTATCTGCCCCACTTTTTAAACGTCGGGTCACCGGAGACCAGATGCTATTAAACGTTTTGCGTTACGACACCTTACGGGTGCATTCCGAAATGTGCTCCGTGCAGCTGTAGCTGCAGAGTGAAGTAGCAATAATGGCGCTACAGTGCAGCTTAGTTTTCCCTAGAAAAGATTGCGACAAATGCTGACTAGTGCTACAGCTGCTGTAGATTTCGCGGCTCAGCTTCTTGTATGGCATTTCAGAATGTACCCTTTATCACCGGTTTGCACTGAGTGCGAACGGGATGGCATGTTCGCAGTTTACGGTAATCCCCATCAATTTCGCATTAATAGAGAGATTTACGATGTCTCGTACCTTATTGCGTGTTACGCAAACGTGGAAGTTTTGTAATGTTGTCAAGACGTAAATGCGATCAATATAGTGAGTAGTTATGTACAATAATATAGCGTAAGTTTACGTTAAAATTTACTACGCCGCAAGTTTTGACCGGAATGGCAATGGTATTCTTAATTCAAATTGTCATTAAGATTGAACAGCACTGCACCAATTAACGTACATAAGTCGGAATTAAAGGTAATGATTTGACATATAATTTTATTATAACCTTTACTGGCGATTCACTTCTAGCCATATTTATATTTATTACACGTAATTTTACGCTTGTATACATTTTTGACAATATAATGAAATCTTTGCTTTTCAAAAATTTTCGTTTGATATTGGCGACCTTTAATTTTCACAGTCGACACTTTAATGTGACTATAGAACTATTTTGGTTTATAGACTTTATATTTTAACAAAAAAATTATTTCTTTAATTTTTTAATTACTTTTTACATTACACTTATTTCTGCAGTATGGTTGGCGTTCTCTCTAAGCCTGTATCCAAAGTACATTTTTCACCAACAATAAACGAACCATATTTAACGGATGTACGGCAAGCTACTGAAATTTTAAATTGCAAAAAAAATTAAGACTGATGAAGAGGTGTCTACAACGATCAGTTTATAACAAACTCACACTTTTTGCGCAAAAAGAAATACACAAAGCCTTATCTTATAGTCGACCTTAAGGTGGTTCCGAAAGATAATAAATATAAAAAAATAAAAAAAATCTTCTAATTCGAGCAGATTAAACGGAATATGTACGGTTCATATTACATTTCTTTTCAAGACTTTTTGAGATATAAAACGTAAAAACAAGCAAGTTATCGCCCTTCTAGAGCTAAAAATTAAGGTTGTTATTGTTATATGTATCAGATAGTGATTGTATATATAGTATTGTTATATATATTTTATAGTTAATAAAGCAAAATCATGATGTTTACATAGGTCACTCGAGCATTAAAAATTAAGCAATCTAATATAGTTTTTAGTAGAAAAGAATTACTTTAACTCAGTACTGTTCTTACTTCTCTTAATTGGGAGTTGAAGATAATAAAATTACTGTAACTGGTAGATTTATTACGGTTCGAACTTATACCTCGTGATTATTTCGTTTCACATTTACTTCAATATCTCTTAAACTTCTATACCGATTTTAATGCCCAACGAACTCAAAAATTGTACTAATATTACCTATATATATTCTAAATTTCATTAAAATCGAAGCACTGATTCGAGAGTTATCGCGTTACATACCTATATGTATACATACATACATAAAATGCGTATTCGCTCCATCTGCAATTGTAAACCTCACTCGCTTCGCTTGCTAGTTCAATTAAACTTTACTTGAATTCAATCAATTGTCATTACATAAAGGTTTCAAACTAAACCATATAATATAATGTTCGCTCAATGTGATTGAATTTGGAATCTATTGTATGGTATATATTTATTTATAATGAAATTCATGTACAAAAATATCACCAATCCTTATTGCGAGTTTACGAACTCCACGTATCATAAACTCTTTTCTATATTTTATAGGATGTGCAAGATTTGTCATGACATTTTCTATATACCTACCTATATATGACGTCTAAATGACTCAACCAGATTTTCCTTGTAGCCAGTTTTATTTAGATGAAGAATAAAACACGACACTTTACGCTCACTCGTTATGCAAAATACCTAATGGCATTTATGTGCCGGACAACTCAGTTCCTTATTTGTTATGTGGCCAAAGCAAATGAGATTTGAATAAATTTCATAGCCAAGTTTGGATATGCTTTATTTAATTGAAACTACTACAGTGCTCGGAGCTTTAGTATGAAGAGAAAGAGAGAAGTAATTGTGGCGTCATTTTTACCAGTGTTTTAAACTATTTTTTATTAGAGTTGTTTCAAGGTTGACTAATCTTTAGCCATTTATCAAAGGCTTTAAAAAATATTCGGTAATTTATATATAATATGAAAACAAGCAATAATATACACTAAGGCCTCACTAATGAAGTAAAATAATACTTAAGAACGACGTATATATTAATTAATTAAAAAGTTAAATTAATTTTAAAGCCTAAACTCAAATAACAAAATTTGTATGTTAACAGCGTTTAAATTTTTTTTGTTAATACCGGTATAAAAATTGAAAAGTAATCAGTGAAAACATAAAACACATGTAAATTAGCGGGAAAAACTACTATTACTAAAAGAATTTCAAAATTAACATGTGTTCAAATACACCCTGCTCGTATTCTAAATACATAGCATATTTAATATAATAAAATAAGAAAACTGATAAAGGTGATACTAAAAAGCGCGTAAAGTAGTGGTATATTGGTACAGCGATTTTGGTATCTTACGTATTTAATAATAAAAACCACAATGTTATGCGTTTGTTACGGTTGTACCATAGAAATAATGCTTAAATAAGACAAAGAAAAATCTTCAAATAAAAAAATTCAATGAAAATTACTTCAAAACCTTTTTTTTAATTACTCTTTATATGCATTATTCAACGTATGCAGTTTCCCAACATTAGACATCAACGAGCGTAACCAAATTAGTGTAACTCCTCGTAGCATTTTGGTATACGGAACTAAGAACGACATAATTAACATAAATATTTAACAAAATAATGATATCATCTGATTTGTGTTAAGATATATGAGAAAACCGAGTAAAAATTAAAATAACAAAATGTTGCTTAATAAATTCATGCAAACTACCCTACGAATTACCCTCTGTGCTTCAGCATTATTTTGCAATCCAAGTACCAAACTTCTTTAACTTTAAAAGTCGAAGGGAATTTTGGTTGCAATATATAGCGATCTATATTTTTCAGAATAAATATTGGTTCCTTCTCATTAATGACATTTTATTCTCTATAGAAAACTACCGGTTATTATAAAAAGTTGAAACGTAAGAAACAATCTCTCTTGCATCGAGATTATAGAACACTGACAAGAAAATAACCTAATCACAGCTAACGACGCGCGTTTCACAAGTTATTCATTAAGACTTCGAGAGGCCGTCTTACTTTCTAACGGCGGTACTTGGCAGGCTTTACGGAGGGTGCGCGGCGGTCAAGGCCCGCCGTGGGCGGCGCGGAACGAACGTACCCACGAACCCGGATACGCGGCTTCGCCGAAAAACATGATGTGAGCACGAAAGATCTGACATGAACGTGTGAGATGGAAATTTTCCGTTGACTTATCTTGTCATCGTCTCGCGAGACACGAGTTCAAGCAACGGCACTAGTGCATTCGGTGCTTAGCATCGGACCCACTAAACTACGCTTAATGAACCTTAAAATTAATCCGAACGAGACTCACCTGCGTCGTAGACTCTGAATCGGCTTGCATCCTGAGTCCCGAAATGCCACGGATGTAGGCAGGGGCACAACTCGGCCAACGGTCCCTCCACCGTAGTGGACACCGCGACAGCACGTCGTGGAGTAGTACCTAGCCCTTGGCACGGGGCCCGAGCCGTGCGTAGCGCTGCGCACGCGCGGACCGCAGTGCGCGGGAGACCGGCGACTGCCCGCGCCCGTGCAGGCGGCCGCGTCGCGCCCCACCCCGCGCCCCTCCCGCCCCCCATGTGACGTCACCCGAACCTTAAACC
>DWHK01000509.1:0-13725 GCA_018247855.1 Graphium androcles | reverse complement strand
TATTAGATATGCAGGTTTCCTCACGATGTTTTCCTTCACCGCTGAGCACTTGGTAAAACAGCACTTAAAATTGCAATTAAGAAAATGACAATTTCATTGGTGTTGGCACCGGGGTTTGAACTCAGGTTCACCTCGAGTATACAGAATTAAAGGCGAGCGCCCGGACACTGAGTCCAAATGAAAGAATCAATGTACTTACGTTATACATACATTATATTTGTCTTTTTTATTTAGCTAGTTTACAATGTTTTATTATGAATTTCTCTTACAGATACCAGTGACGCAAATACACTGTTGGGTGCATTGGATTCGGCTTTCCTTTTCTCTTACGCGGGCGCCATGTTTGTCTCTGGTTGGTATGGCTTGTCTTTTATGCTATTATATTATATGTTTGGTTTTATTTGATTCATTTGTTTTTTCTTCTTTAAATAACAAAAAACTATATTATATAGATTTCATTACTGGTAATTAATAGGTATGGTTGCGGAAAGAGTGGACTTGAGGTACTTTCTCTCGCTGGGTATGATGGTGTCCGCCATTTTCTGCTACCTCTTCGGCCTGGGCCACACGCTGGGCATTCATTCGATCTCCTTCTACCTTTTAGTGCAGGTACGAATAACTGTATTTTATATTTTTTATGTACCATATTAGTTATGTATATTCTGACACACCATATCCTACCCAATAGCATGTTCTATCCAATTTCCTAAGCTGGCAACGCACACTTCGGATGTTGTGTGTCCATACATCACATAAGGAGAACTGTTTGCTTGTTTGCCAACCTTTCTTTATAAAAAAGGTGTTGTTCATGGTATGCTTTAAGGCCGGGGCGGGAATAGCGCAGACCACGGGCTGGCCCGGCACGGTCGCCACCGTGGGCAAGTGGTTCGGCAACAGCAAGAAGGGTCTCATCTTCGGCATATGGAACTCGCACACCTCGCTCGGGAACATATTGGGTGAGTTATTTGCGGTGTACCACAAGAAAGTACTATCTTTACACATATATTTTTTTACGTGTGAATACTGAAGTAATATTTGCTTTCAAAAATTGATTGTCTCCGAATATTACAAGAGTGAAATTCTATATTATTTGTATTAGTAGTTCGCCGCGAACTTTTCTCTCTCGGTTTTTTTCGCTCGCGGTTTCTCGCGGTTTCTTTTACATTTATTTAAATACTTCTTAAACTACTCAACCTGTTTTGATGACCAAATATGAAGAGGACTTCATTAAATAATTTGAAACAGTCGAATAAATTGAACCAGTGTTTACGTTATGTGAAATGTCTTGTACAATTCATATTTAAATTATTGTAGTGAGAATTTTTACATCCGTTAAAAAGCCTGGTGCAGAGAACTAGCTTTCTGTAATTGATTGTAACCTAACTTTGCAAATAATTAAAACCTGAGATCGAGAAGTATACTGCTTCTACTTCTCGACACAGCAAAAACTAGTCTGTAATGTGACCTGTAGTTGATACTACTTCTATTTGGAGTATAAGACAAAATAAAAGAGAAAAATTATCAAAAGATCGAAAGAGGTCGGATTACCGAAGGTCCACTGTGTCGATTATTACCGCAGTCTATTGCCAGCAATACGTCTTCTTTATATTACTTCATTTTCATGTTACTAGGCACGGTACTGGCTGCCGAATTCGTGGAGCACGATTGGGCATTGTCGTTCGTGTACCCAGCGCTGGGCATGGGCTGCGTGGGCTTCCTGGTCTGGCTGTTCCTTCCCTCGGAGCCACGCCACGTTGGCCTGAGTGTATTGCAAAGGTCAGAGGTCAGTATGAACAAGTATAAATTATTCAAAAATAAAAATCCCGACTTCCAGAAAACGCCGTTTATTACTTGAGCCTTTTTTCTTTTCATATTAGTTTTCATAATATAAGTTGTATATATTGTTGCAATGACTTCAAAACTTCTCGATGAGTTTGTGAAATTAAAACAAAATCAGACGAGATTTTATGGTGCCTAAGATACTCTATTTAACGTAGAGATTATTATAGAGATTATTATATACATTTAGCCAATTCGCTAATACGAGGTAATAAAGAATATTACATACATACATACGACTGAAAAGCATTAACTCCCTCAATCGGGTAAAAATAGTCTTATGTAGCTTGTTTCGAGTGTTATTTAAATTAAAACGTGTGCTTTTATCTATTATTCCTCGTCTTTCCATTTAAACACATACACATTGTAACACAAACAATCTAATATTCTATGCAGTTTTTAGATTATTTCGAGTATTATGATTGATATTAGAATGTGCACCTCGCTCTTATACGTGTTCGTTTCAATTATTCATAAGTTAAATGATATCTTCTTTTGTGTTTTAATCGCTACCCTTGCTGTAAGATCCATGTGGTGTGTTGCCTATTTAAGGCAATAAGGACCTTTACATTTAAAAACATTAATACCTTTGAAAACATTAATTGTATTTAGGTAATTATCTGCAAATGCAAGTGCAAATGGCTTATACCGGCCATCAAACTCCTATAATCTATTCAAGTTACTAATACACCAGAAAGTTAACAGAGGACTCACATAAATAACTTGTATATTGTAAAATATCACCAGAAACTGATTTATTCCTTCAATAACTTATAACATATCAAAAATAGTTATAGCTTAATTATTATGGTCGTCAAAAATGTTTTCTCCATTATTATGGGTCGTTTTTTCGTGTAACTGACTTATGTTTATTTATTTTATCACTTTCCCTTAATTAGAACGACTATTCAACACCGAGGTTCCGGTTACCTCACGAATCTATTAATACGCCAAACTATAACAATTTCTACATTGTATTAAATCTTCTGTCGACTGTTTTAATTCACTTACAGAAGAAGCCGCTGCACGATTCAACAAAACATTAATAAAATAAAAAAAATAAAAAAGCCTTGTATTTCATGGCAAATATTGTAAACAAAGTTCTTAATTTAAATTTTATCTTCAGCTTTACTTTATGTTAATTTATATGCTAAGTATCTATATCAAATATATTCTGAACCCCTCCTCGGGTGAAGGCCTCCTCCAAAGATTTCCAACGTTTTTTATTTTGAGCTATCTGTGTCCAAATTAGCCTTCTTGATGATCTCGTCTTGCCATCTTGTAAGCGGTCTTCCTCTGATGCGCTTACCCTGAGGGCCGGCCCATAACGTTACCCTTTTTGTCCATCTCTCGTATTGTAATCGCGCTACGCGCCCCGCCCATCTCCATTTGAGTTTCAGAGAGTGGTTTAAAAAATAAGTTGCTTTCGTTTTGCTGCTGATTTTTGTGTGTCTTATTTTTGTTCTCTTCTTATGTTGAGCATGCTACGTTCCATACCACGTTGGCGTGCAGATATTTTGTGCCTTATTTTTGCAGTATATTTCCAAGTTTGACAGGCGTAAGATAAGCACGGTAATAGGCATGACGCCATGACCTTTGTTTTAATTGTTACTGCCATATTGCTTTTGAATACTTCTTCTAGAATGAGGTTAAACAGATGCGTTAGCGGAGTAGACAGTAAGGTGCAAGCTGTTTTTATGGCCTCGTTTGTGATAAGGTCTGAGCCAGAACTTTTTTCCATTTTTAGTTTATTAATTGTTTAAGCCACGTCTTTATTTTCGAACGGTGTTACTATGTGTCCAGTTGTTTTTACCTTCTTGAAGTATGTGTTGTGTTGTGTATTATGGTGGGTGCATTTCTGATTTTGGTTGCTATAGAGAGTTTTATAGAAATCTGTTGCTATGTTTATAATATTTTTGTGGTTGTTCATTATTTTTTCACCATTTTGAGACCTCCTATCCATGTTTTGTTTGTTATAAGTTCTTTCAAAGCTCTTTTGGTGCTGCCAGTTTGCTTCAGATGTTTTGCTATTGTGTTTGTTCTGTATCTTGCGTAAACATATTTTATGCGTTTGCTAATAAGTTTGTATAAAGCTGCGATTTCATATTTCATAGGTCTTGTTTTATTTTTAGTTTTTTGTAGTGTTTGTCTTCTTGTCAGAAGCTTTCTGGTATTTTCTGATAAAATGTTATTTTTTCTTTCCACGTTAATGTTTTCTTTTTTAGCATATTGAAGACTCTGGGTTATGGCGTTGACTATTTTGTCGTAATATGTTTGTATTGAAGTATTTTCTTGATAATCTAGCAGATCTCGTAAGTAGTAAGTGATGCACTCTATTTTAGTATCTTTATTAGTTTCTTCTTCGTTTTTTAACGTTAGCTTTTGGTATTGATGATTGATGCATAGTTACTTCTGTTCTTTTTTAATTTTGTCTAGGTTATCGTTGCTCTAATTGGCCTGTGGTCTGAGCAGTAATTTAGGTTGAGTACTTCGATATTCTGAACCATATCAGGTCTATTCGACAAGATGAAATCGATTTCATTTTTATATTTACCATTTGGTGACAGCCAAGTCCATCTGTGATTTCGTTTCTTCTTAAAAAAGTATTTAAAATTCCGATCTTGTTTTCAAGATCGAAATCAATCAATCTTTGTCGTCTTTGGTTCCTCACTCCATAACCATTTGGTTTTATTATCAGGTATTCATCTGCTTTCGGTTGACCAATTTTTGCATTCAGACCTCCCATAATAATATAAACTTTGTACGCTTGGTTTAGAGCTTCATATAATTCTGTGTAGAAATTTTCAATCTCTTCATAATTTCTGAATCTGTGGGCGCGTAAACTTGTATAAGAGACAATTTGTTACCTTGTAGATTTAAATTTAGTAGTGCGACTCTATCACTGATATTAGTAAAACTTTCAAAACAACCAAACATTAATGCTGCTATTATTTGTAATAACAGAATGGTATCGTTGAAAGGCATATTTTTATAACATGTAAATTAAACGTTGCGTTTGTTCCGCACGTATGCCGCAGTCCAGACAGTCGAGGAGGTATGATGATGAAGAGGAACCCACGCAAGTCATCGTCGGCGATCAGGTATGTACACATAGCCCATTGCAACCGTTTTTAAAGCCTGACTTAATAATGTAATAATAATGTGTATGGAACTCTAACTTTTCTTACAACTTACGCTAAAAATATTAAAGTTTGAGCTTACAGTAAATCTCTTGAGTTTGATAATATAATGAATATTACTTGATTAAACAGCGCAATGATGAAATAAACCATTAACACCTTGTGCAACTGTAAAAGAGTAAATCGTTTTTGCGAAGAATCTGATCTTTTATTGGCATTTGATTGCACTAATCATAAAACTTATATGAATGATCTGTACTAAATGTTGTATATTCCTATTGCATTAGAGGAGCCTTTAAATTTAATTTATATGTATTATATTGAGTTTTATGTTTATAGTTATTAAGGGATTCTATAAATTGAGGGGCGATCCCCAGGGCTCGTTCCTAAGTTCATTTTTGTTTATAGTTAAAAATTAATGCCGCAATACAGAAAAGTGTAACATAAAAAAAATATTTTCATTTACATTAAAGCACTGATCGATATTTTTAATTCTATAAAAAAAGTGAAGTAAAGTAACAGCCTATTTTCAAATTGTCCCACTGCTGGGCAAAGGCCTCCTCTAGATTGATGGCATAGTCCACCACGCGGCCCCAGTGCGGATTGGTGAACTTTGCATATTAGATATGCAGGATTTCTTACGATGTTTTCCTTCACCGCCGAGCACGTGGTAAATCAGCATTTAAAATTGCAATTAAGAAAATAACAATTTCATTGGTGCCGGCACCGGGGTTTGAACTCAGGTTCGCCTCGAGTCTACAGAATTAAAGGCGAGCGCCCTGAGCCACCACGGTTCACATAAATAAGTATGTCATTTAAAAAAAAGCACCAAACTAATACTCAACAAAGTAAATTTGGTAACAATAACGCAGGAATACAATAAACAATCTCAAAGTATAAATCACAATTCATGCACCGCTATATGGCTTTTAGGAAAATGAAAATATTTCTTTTGCAAACAACAGGAAAAACCGTTTCTAAATGCTTGGTGATGAAATTCATGTAGCTACCTCTACTTTTCCTTTTTTTCTCTGAATTATTAACGAAGATTCCATGGCGGTCCAATAAAACCACTTTTATATGAAATACCTCTTTTTATAACTTTAACTTTAATATTCTCAACCGCTAAAGGCTACATAATAGTGAATAAAGCATATTGTCGGGGAAAACTTGGTTTAAACGCTGTAAAAGATTTTATGAATATTAATTTTTAACTTCTTTCTCCTGCTAGAACAGTCCAATTTAGTAATAGATTTTAAAATGGGTTGAATATTCGTTACAACAGTTTACAGTTTTAGTTAAACGTTAATTATTATATTTTAACTAATATTAAGAGTTAACATGATGATTACATATTTTGACGATTTTTAAATGAAAACACAAACATATTGACAATTTACGAGTCGATATCGATTTCGCAGGATTCACTTACATCACTAGGTCATAAAGGTACTTTCTTTATAATTCACATTGAAGCATTTTTTGAAATAGGATAGAATTATTTACAAAACTATGTTAAATTTTAAAACATTCATTTTTGTGGTAATAATTCACTCTCCTTCTGTCTTGACATCTTACTTTGGTAGTTCACGCGTTAAAGACACATCTCCAAAATGGGTTCTTAGTTCATGGAGACAGCCCTAACATCCAAACAAAAAACCGACGGATTTAGCATCTTCTTCTTTTCAAAGTCGGTTGAAATATTCACAACAATCAAGTCAATGCGACATCATACCTATTACAAGGTACAGCCTAAAAACTGGAAACCACTTCAACGGTCAAATGTATTACAGTATACATAAGTAACTATATGTTATATGTGTGTAGTATGTAGTATTACTATCTTCCGTGCGAATCTATGAAACAGTACCACAAACTACTTTTGTTATTCGGCAACTTCCTAACCGGTTCCTTCAATATCGGGTGTGTTAGTACCCTGTTTATTATTTTTACACGGATAAAAAAGGAACATTTACGCCCGCATTGCATTAGGGATGTACCGTGTTTATGCTAAGGGTACGCAATCGTACCGGTTAATGGGTTCGCGGTGATATTTTAAGCTGCTTACTCCCTTATTGCTTTTCGATAGGACGTGCTAATTGGTACTGTTCAATTCCCTTTGATATACTCAATATATTCTTCATTATGTAATATTTCGTAAAGAACAAAGATTTTTAACACTACACGGAAGTGGAGGTCTAATTCAAATGCAAAGCAATTTCTTTATAAACAGTTAGAAGATATTGAAATACTTACTTTTAGGACGATTCACAGTGTAGCAGAAAACAATGTTAAGCCGATGATTGCTTATACAAGCTATTCAAATCCTCTATGTTTATTGTCGACCCGATTATAATTTTTTATTCTTTTGTCAATGAAAACACATTTTTTTTATGGAAATGATGACAAACGGGCAGACGGTTCACCTGATGTAGAGCGATCCCGTTGCCGATGGACTCACAACATCCGGACAGTATCATGTGCGTTTCCAGCCTAGGAAATTTGATTGAACAGGGACATTCCGAGGGAAAAGGAGTGAGAAAATGAGAGGATAGGAAAAGCCGTCCAGCAACTTCTAGAATTTGTGTAGAGCGGTGGTACTTCACCGAGCGAGCGCGGCAATAGAAGTGCAATAAGCGCTGTGAAAGGATGTTATGCTCTGCCACCTAAAATGCCTTAGTTGCTTAGTTATTATAACCTTAGCTATGTAGATTTGTGTGATTTTTTCGGGACACTAATTTCCTTTTGTTGCAATGCTAGACAACTACCTGGAAATTAAATTTCTACATTGTTTTGAATAGAACGTTTTTCCTGGAAAGAATTTGACTGTGTGGTTGTTACCTACTTTTATTATGGCAATATGGGCTCGTTGTTTGATTGCCTTAAAAGAAAGGACCGTTCGGCGTATAGTAATGAGTTAACATATAAGTTAAGTTTTCCACTGCCAGGGAAATTATTGAACCGAATTTTCCTTTGCTAGGTGAAAGTGATGCTGCGCGTGGGTGCATCAGGCGAGGGTCCATTCACCAGCGGCACTCAGACCTTCTCCCTGGACAAGCGCAAGAAACAGGTGACCCTGTGCGAGACGGCGTCTGCGGCCGCTGCAGCGCCAGAGGACAGGAAAGTTGGTGTTGCGGCGCCCAAGATGTTCGCCTTTGACGCCATTTTCTCCCAGGATGATTCGCAGGTGAGTAAAAGCAAATTAGTGTATATTGTAAATTATATAAAAGCCAACGTTAGAAACTCCAACCTTGGACATGAAAAAGAAGTTAGAAAGAAGAGGGTTTTTTTTTATTTATTTTGACATTTTATATTAACCATGTCAGATGTTATTTTCTGTAACATAGAATAACTTATGTTCAAAAAAAATACTTTCTACTAGATTTCAATTTTGTTATTTCTTTGAAACTTACTGGGTTTCAAAGAAATAACTTCTAGAGACTTCTTTAGACATGAATAACTCAACAATAACAATTGATACAGACAACCAATAAACACAACGCGTAAAGGAAAAAAATCACGGAAGGGAAAAGAAAAGAAAACTTGATTATTTGACAAAATTTACATTAATGCAAGCGAAGTCTCGGGCGAAAACTAGTTAGGAAATAACTAAACAAATAGGATTACGTATGCACTTTGTAGCGCCACCCAAACTCATTTGAACTGTTGGTTTATCTTTGAACTTAATTCGGTATATCAAAGTGGCGGTTAACTGCTTTGTTCTATTTCAAGCTTCTCTGCTTACCTTTGAGCGTATAGGGAGCGGCTGCGTTTAATTATGACAAACACTTAACCTAAGACTGTTGAATTTAACGATTTAAAATTGAATGTAACGTTAAAGTTTGTTAACGGAAGTTAAATATTTTTTAATTCATAGAATTTCCGTCAAAATCACAACAATTATTATCCCGAAAACCTCACTCGGAAAAGTTTGAAATATGCTAATAAAAAACGTGAAGTAAGCACGAAAGAATTATTAATAATTATTTTCGGTTTCAATATTAAACATAGTCCGACATTAATAAAAGTTATTTAAATATAAAAAATAGTACAAAATTATTTCGAGGCGTATTTGCCATCAAAAAATGAAACAAGTATTATTTTCACAGATAATTTAAAAACCGACTTCAAGGATAAAATAATACCAAAGTCGCTTCAAGGTAACAAACACCCTTATTTGAAGACTTCCCTCGATTTAACTATGATCTCATTATTAGATCCTGACCTGACGATAAGGGAACCACCTGGAGAGTATATCATTTCAAACAAAAAAATTGGTTGTCTGTAAGGTCCCGTAAAGTCACGGACGATAATTTTACGTGATAGCGTCATAAGGTGTCTCTCTTCTAATCAGGCGCATCGGCCGATGGAGTGGAAGAGAGATAGATGTGTCATATACCATACGCTTAGGCCGATCGTGCCTCTCTACCGCTTGTTCTGCGCTCTCGCATGCACTCTCGGCTCAGGCGGAACGTGAGAATGAGTCATGCTTTTTCGTTCTTTTCGATTACACGTTATCATGTTAAAAAGAATTTTCCAAATCGGTATTTCTAAACAGGCCCCTTTGGGTAATCCGCGAATATACATAAAAAAAAGATTCCGACGAATCGAGGACCTCTTTCTTTTTGAAGTTGGTTCAAAAGATACGTTTAATGCACTCTCACTATTAAACAACGAATGTGCTAAGACAAGGTTAAATTTTAAACGAGTATTTCTCGACTATATTTTCAATTTAATATTTCCCACGTACATATTACATATACCTATGTACCGTGCATACCAAGCGAACCGCTCTTAAGATCATGTTACTTGAATTATTGGCTCTCTTCCAAAAGTGTATTATTACAAAACGTTGCAACCACTTTAAACTGTAAATAATAATTGAAGTAGAAATAATAAGTTTTATTTTCTTATGTCCATAAGTTTAACTGAAAACGTTATTATTAAATTTGTTTATAGAAAACACGTTCTTCGCTACAATTTTAAAAATAAATAAATAATACAAATTGATCAGTAATGTACATTTGAATAACCTGCAAAAAAGGTTTTTTTATATATATATATTGTATATATTTGCTTTACGACTAAACATTAATTGTGCGTCGAAGCCTTTTTTATTTTGTTGACTTATAGTACTGATTACAATAAAAAAAATATATAGATAGAAGATATTTATAAAAAGAAAATAAAGGCCGTCTTTATAAAACCTTTTTTTTTACAAATTTTATCTGTCTGTTTGTGTATGTTTGTACGTGCATCTTCTTCTTCCTCCTAGCCTTATTCCCAAATTAATTGGGGTCGGCTTCTAATCCAACCAAATTTTACCTGTATATCAGTTTTTACACAGAGCGACTGGCATCTGACCTCTGCAACCCAAAAGGACAAATTGAATAAAATAATAAAAAGTAAAAAGAAAAAGGCACTGACATCCTTTAACGATTGTCAACCGGGACCGACTTTTTACATGCCCATCCGACGCATGGATCATCTTTATTTTCAGGCAATCGGGTAATCGGTCCGTATTGCCCTAACCCAACTAAGAAACAACAACACAAAGTCATTGTCCCCCCGCGGGAATCGAACCCACAACCTCCGGTTTGTAAAGCAAGGGCTTATACCACTAGGCTACGGAGGCAGTCCAATATAAACATAAACCCGAAATAAACTAGTCTAATATTTATCGATTTCAAAGTGATCCTGTCTTGAATTAGGAGTTAAGGATTTTAAATGGGATATGTAGGCAAGCTGTAACAGCCACCAATTGCCATCTGCAATATCCGAAGAGGTGCTGATTGTAAAAAGAAGGGAATCGGGATTGATGGCAAATTAGGGTAATCCGATTAATTTCCTGAGGTTCGGTTCGGTTGAGACTATCTAGCACCACAACGACTTTAAGGACCTGAGAAGCAAAAGAAATGGGTAAAACTGCAAGTCACAGCTATAGTTGAAATTCCTTTTTTTTAATAACGTTTATATTCTGTAAGGTAGTGGCGAAATTTTTGCATTTCTCTATGAAAATGTACGAAATAATTACCACATTAGGCAAATTTTAATAGTTCTAGCCAACGAGCTAAATCCCTTATCTTGATACCGTAATTACTTACAATATTTATTTATGCCACTACGTACCGTAAGTTCTTAGCCAAACACGTCTATCAGGAGCGCCTAGTGGAGTCGAACGATCAATAAAACATTAAGGGCCAATGAATGTGGACATTAACGGGCGAATAAAACCGACATGTAATACATTCTCACCCGCAGACTGATTGGGACCCTGTATACAGGATGTTCTTTAATTGCCAATTTCAATGACAGAGGTTGAAAGTCATAATGGAAATTCTAAGCTAAACTAAGCTCCAAGGTCTATAAGAATGATAAATGATGCAAAGAAATCTTGCTACTCATTTGGTTATGGGACATTATGTATACTCTAGAAACTTTTCTTTTACCGGAAGCATGCCATTTGGGGTTAACAATACAGCTTATCCGTGCGGCCCTCGCCTAAGCCGCTGAGCTTAAATAACGTCGTCATAGCGACCGTTGGCGCGGCAAATATGAGTTTACGGGTGACAAGGAAATTTCTTGCGGGCGCAAAGAAATGCCTCTTTCCCTCTTAAATCTCTCTTCCCTTTTGTTGGGCGGGAGTTAAATCTGTTACGTTGTTGTCGCAACTTATTACTAAGTTTGACCTCGGGAGATGAGGTTGTTAAAAGAAATGTAAGGGATATTCGAGCGTGAATCGTCGGGATTGGAAAGAAATTAATATTTTTTCACGTGAACCTTTTTTGTGTGAACGATTTGTGATATTCATAGAACTGACAACATCGAGTTCTTTGTTCTTGCTAGATGTTGCCCTTGGTGGGCTTCGTTCCAATGATGACCTTCGCAACAAAGCGATAGCTAATTTATAGTAAAAAATATATTTCGTATTTACACGAGTACCACACAATTATAAAAGATTTTGAATTGCAAAATAATTAACAAAACTTGTCGTTTTTAATATTGGAGTATAGTTGTGAGTCTATGCAGAATATGCAGTAGAAACAACTGTGACTTAATACGTCCCCAGTAGATTTGTTTTTTTTTTATAGGAAAGGTTGGCAAGCGGACAGACGGTTCACCTGATGTTAAGTGATCCCGTCGCCCTTGAACACACACAACATCCGAAGAGTTGCTGTGCGTTGCCAGCTATGGAAATTGAACAAAACAGGTTAAAGAGTTAGGATTATATTAAGGATTTGGTAGTGAAACGAATGGAAAAAGAAGAGAGTAGAAATGGCCATCCGGCAACCCTAAGAATCATGCATACTTTATTTTATGCTGGCTCTGTGAAGGTTGGTGGTACCTCCACGGGCGAGCGCGGCCGTAGAGGTGCAGCAAAAGCTATATAAAGGATTTAAGCTCTACCACCTTGAACAAAGGAAGCAAAAAACAGCCAAATATGGCCCCCGTTGGAATATTATAAAAATATGGAAAAAGTAAAATACCTCATAAAAATGCATAGGATTCGCTTAAATAAAAAAAAAATATTCATATATCAAACAAAGCAGTACGAAAGACAGGCGTAAATTATTACTTTAAGCTATTTTTAACTACCTATTTTAAAGAATCTTCCACTGAACTTAATTTATTGCTAAAATAAATTACGCAGACATCCTCTGTGAATCAAGAGGTGAAAGAAAATATATTTTAACGTGAGCTCAAGCACACCATACATGCGACAAACAGCTTTTTATTGTTATATATTATCCTCCTTTGTTAAATACTTATTGACTAAGGAATTAGAATGAGTGCTGATGAAGAGTTTGCTATAAGAAACATTGCTTTAATTAATGGGATAAGATTTAACGCACTTGACACTTTCTAGAAAACAATAGAAGATATATGAAAAATTTAAATGTAAAGATATTTTATAGCTATGAATTAAAATCTAAATATATGTATGTATGAGATATGAGGAGTATTTATGTCAACACAAAAGAAAATTCTTTTATTTCATTGGACATTTTACTTATTTATACAATAAAATTGATGAGATTTTTTAACCGACTTCAAAAAAGGAGGAGGTCCTTAATTCGACTGTATTTTTTTTATGTTTGTTACTTGGAAAACTTTCGATCGGTGAACCGATTTTTATGATTCTTTTTTTAATTGAAAGCTGGGCGTCTCGTGTGGTCAATAGCTTTTAAGTTATTAATCAAATAGTTGAAGTTGAAATTGAAAATACATTATGAAAGTCCACTTTTGAGGCGGTTGAAGTCGGTTTTTTTTTATTTTCTGTGAAAATAATACTTGTATAAACCCTCTATTCTCGGGAAATGCCGGTCGGCAAAAAAACTTATTTGTATATGATAATAAATAGTCTTAAAGAATAGTTAGATGACCGGTTGGCGCAGTTTCTAAGTCGTTGGTTTCGGCCTCGGGGGTCGTGGGTTCGATTCCCACCCGGAACAACTATTTGTTTGGCCTACAGATAACTGTTTCGTATCTGGGTTTGGGTGTGGAGTTTATGTGAGTAGATCGCCCTTGCTACACAAGCTTATAATAATGGCAGGGATTTTTAAGCTAATAAAAAAAGGAGTCTAGGCTTCCACACTATCTGGTATTCAAAGTTCCTTCTTTCAAAGAAGACCTTCACTAAGAAAGAATTTTACCTAAACCCAATTAACAACAGAGCCGTGGTAGCTCAGTGTCCGGGCGCTCGCCTTTAATTCTGTATACTCGAGGCGAACCTGAGTTCAAACCC
>DWHK01000508.1:0-13726 GCA_018247855.1 Graphium androcles | reverse complement strand
GTATAGCATAACATCCTTTCAAAGCCCTTGCTGCACTTCAAAGGCCGCACTCGCCCGAGGTAGTAAGAAGTTAATGACCGGTAGGCGCTGTGGCTAAGATGTTAGCTGCGGCGTCACAGGTCGTGGGTTCGATTCTCATCCGGGGCAAATATGTATATGGCCTACAAATAGTCGTTTCGGATCTGGGTGTTTGTCTGTATAATTTATGTTTGTGAAATGCCCTTGTAACACAAGCCTAGAGCTTATAATAAGGGCACCGTTTTTAAATAAAAAAAAAACTACCACCGCCTTTCACGAAGTATGATGCATGACTTTTTTCCTACCTTCTTTTTCCCCATTCCTTTCCCCTTAATATTCCCTATCCTACCCATAAACTTTTTCTATCTAATTTCCTAGACAAACACACACGCGACTCTACTAACTGTAGCAACTTCATAAAACTCCACCTATACTCTGAAAACATCTGCTAAAGGCTGTGTAGTCGATTGCAGATGCTAACAAAGAAGAAAAATTATATATAAAAAAAATCGACGTTTGGAACAGCGTACGCGATAGAATGCCCGCCTACTTTGACCATCAATGATACCAGATTTGTGCTTCTTGCTTATGTTCCGACACATCATGATCCAGTAGTATCCGAATATTATATATGTACATATTCTTTAGACCGCTGCAATTATTGTAAGCCCTAGGGTTGTGTTGCAAGGGCCTTTTACAAACATGAATTACACAGACACAAATACCCAGATCCGAAACAACTATTTGTGGGTCATGCAAATATTTGCCCTGAGTGGGAATCGAACCCGACCTGTGACGCCGTACCTAGCGTTTTAGCCACTGCGCCAACTAACTTAGGAGATACCAACCTTTGGGAAAGCGTACGCGATGGAGTGCACGCCTATCTCGGCCATGAGCAGGGACACCAGACTTATGTTGTGTTCCGGAACGTCATGATCCAGTAGGACCCGGATGGCCATGATGGCCGCGGCGCCCGTGGCCACCGTGGCGTCCATCAGGATCACGCGGTAGTCCTTGATGTCCTTTGGCAGCCGGAGGTAGTACAGCTGCAAGAGACCATAGATATCATATCATATATGAGTTACTGACGTTTATTTTTTAGCTATTCTTTCTTATTACTTTTAGGTACCGTTAGATGAAAGCTATATCTGTATTTATGCATTCATTATATATTTGAATTCATACTATAACAGGAATTTTAATAAAACAATATATGTACATTATTTCATCGCATTTCTTAACTTTTTGTTTTATGGAGTAAATCGATGTATGCACTGAACGGCTTATATATAGGTTAGGTTAAATCAATAATCATAGATAGCTAAGCTTCCTCCTAGCCTTATTTCCAAGTTACTTGGGGTCGGCTTCTAATCCAACCAAATTTCACCTGAATATCAGTTTTTATGCAGAGCGACGGGCGTCTGACCTCCGCAACCCAAAGGGATAAACTGAATTCGAAGGATGGATTCGTTGTCAGGATATTTGAAGGCACTGACATCCTTAAACGTCTTCTTGACAACCGGGACCGAATTTTTACATGGCCATCCCACGCATGGATCATCTTAATTTTCAGGCAATCGGGTGATCAGCCCGTATTGCCTGAAAACCCAACCCAACTAAGAAACAACAACACAAAGTCATTGTCCCACCGCGGGATTTGAACCCACGACCTCCGGTTGTAATGCAAGCGCCTATACCACTAGCTACGGAGACAGTAGCTTTATAATCTATATATACTACAAAATATAAAAAGTGTCCTTTATATGCTTTAAATCTAAAAAGGCGGTGCCCCAAACCAGTTTCATATGAAAAGCCATAACGCGAAGATGGTTTTAGACAAAATAGAACTTCGGGGTAGTAGCACACACCGTCTATACGCTAGTTGGCACTTAAAATATTTTAATTAACGTTATATCGACAACCCTATAAATTTGCGTTAGTCCACTTACAGATCTTTCTAGTGGACTCTGATTTGACCCATTTATATTATTAACGTTATTTGCATTAAGTTTTATTTTTTAGACGGCAAAATAGATCCTCGTACGATACCTACATATAACCAAGTTTTGTAATTTTTTTTCCGCTTCTAAGTGGCATATATATAAATCATATACCTTTGATTTTAAGTAAAACCTGGACCAATACTACTGTGGAAACCGTATCTAATTTTTAGCTGTAGTGTAGTGTAGATTTTGTGTGATGCGCGCACAAATATACACTGACAGACAAAAATTCTAAAAAAAATTGTTTCGGCTTCTATTGCTGCTGCATAGATGGCTTATGTTATTTTTTTATACCTTCTATGTAAAGGCATCAAATTAAGATAGCCTTTGATTTTTTTTAATTTATATCAATTTTTTACTTTTAATTCAATTGGTAATTCAAATTTTATAACTAAATGTTGATCCACTTCATTACTACCGATTTTGCCCAGGTTTTGAATACACTTGTAAATTTGACGACAATCTATACCAATACAATAAAACTTAAGAGTCTGTGTTTGTTTAAACGGTCTGATGTTTGGAAGAACCAGTCGGAATTGAAAAATCAACATAGAACAAAACTCAAGAACAAATTTAACCCTTC
The DNA here is from genome assembly GCA_018247855.1 of Graphium androcles. Taxonomy (NCBI): domain Eukaryota; kingdom Metazoa; phylum Arthropoda; class Insecta; order Lepidoptera; family Papilionidae; genus Graphium; species Graphium androcles. The sequence goes on along the minus strand of DWHK01000508.1, from coordinate 11,122 downwards.
CAATATCATACAGGAATTCAAATTCAAATTCAAAATATCTTTATTCACATAGACGCTTGCGCGTTCTTATGAAACGTCAAATTTTGCATTGTAATAGTAACAAATGTTCGTAAGGAAGCTACCGTCAGCTCGGAAGACAGATTCTGCTGGAAGGAGAGGGCGAGAAACTCAGCAGTTACTCGCACAGTCCAATATAATACAGAAAGGCTGTGATTATGCTTGTTCTATCTATGAAATCAATTTAAATCAAAGATAACCAGTGTAACGTTATGATCAGGAGCGGAGTTTGTGGTATCAGCGCGCGGGAATCGGCAGATACGTGTAGGCGGGTACACCTTCTCCGCCTGGCCCAAGTATGGTGGCAATAGGGCATTACTCCGCTGGTACTGCTCATCCCATCATACCCGGGGCTGTAAGGCCACGCTGTACACCTGCAATGACGTCATCGTCAACTCCCTCGGCTCCCATGACCACGAACCCAAAAAGCGACCGTAAAAGACTTGATTTTTTTTTATAAGTTAAAGGAGGTTTTATTTTAAGGTTTTCCAAACGTTTGAAGAAGTCTGTAAACATTACAGTAGTTTGTATTGATGTTTGTTTTAGATATTTGATCGAATAAATTTTGATACTGCAATGAAAATGTAAGTTTTATTATACTGCAATGTTTGTATCATTATCAGTTTTATTACAACGATTATGGATAACATAATCTATATATAACTTTATTTTTTTTTAAATCGACTTTAAATCTCAATGGAATAGTTTATGTGTTCCCGATACAACCTTTTTTGTTTATGAACCAGTTTACTAAGGAATGTACATACTTTTCTATATTACATACATATGTACTTTTAGGATGATCTATTATAAATCTTATGAAAAAATTGCAATTATCCTTAATTTGGACTAGAAATTACAAGAAAACGGTGAATAATAAGTATTGATTAAAGTATCGGCGACTTGTGTGAAATCAGCAAAATTCACATAGAGAAACATTTTAAGTTCACCAGTTTACAATAAAACTTTAACATAAACATTTCGTGGGCAAAAAAATGTCCTTCATTAAATTTGCCAATCGCATAAATTGTTCTGTTGGTCTGAACGTATCTTGGTATCTCAGTAATTTATAAGTGATAGAATATAATACCCTTTTACAGCTCTTGCTGCACTTCTAAAGCCGTGCTTGCCCGGGGAATTACCAATATCCTACACAAAGTTTCCATAAAATAAAGTATGCATGACTTTTTAGGTTGCCGGATGGCCATTCCTACCCTCTTTTTTCTCCGCTCCTTTCCCCTCCAAATCCTCAATATGTTCCCGACATTATCAGATAGAACAAATATATAAGTATTATATAGAACAGCTTTATTGGATAGGACGGCTATCCAATAAACCTGTTCTATCTAATTTTCCAAGCTGACAACGCACACGCAACTCTCCAGGTGTTGTGTATGTCCGTGGGCGACGAAATCACTTAACATTAGGTGAACCGTCGGTTCGTTTATCATTCATTCCTTAAAAAAATATTGGTAAACTACAATTCCTCTACATACGGTAAGTTCTAATCTTAAGTTATAGGAATGGATTGAAAATATTGTTAAACTATCAATTTATTTATCTGTTTATAACATTCGCTGTTAGGACGATATGTAACACTTGTAACGTCTCAATTTTTTTAGATGCCGAGTTCGTCATATCGAAGAAGGGAAAACGAATGATAATTTTTAGCGGGTACACGTTTTCGTCGACGCCGCAAAAAAGCGGGATTCAAAGATGGCGGTGCTCCTCGCATTCAGCGCATAAATGTAAAGCCGCTGTACACACCATCTGCGAGAAGATTGTCAAGGTGGTCAATTACCACAGCCATCCACCCCCGACCAATGTTTATTACGAGTAAAAATATCTAAGTAACAAGTATTAAAAACGAAAAAGTGATTTTGTTAGCTAATTTGTCACACTTTTACGTCTTGGGTACTGAAATTTGAATAGTACATTGTAAGGACGAAGGATATCTTTTTAAAACAGAAATAGTGTTATATATTCCCCTATACCCTTACTTAAGGAAATAGGGGAATATATTTCCCTATTATTCCCGCTAATATCTATAAATAAAATTTATTAAATTCAAAAATAATAATGGTTCATGCAGCAATTCATAACAAATATTATATTTCCTGTTTGTACTAGATATACGCAGTTAAGACTGAATAAACTTTATTTTTTTTTGTAATTCTGAAAATATACGATGGTGTGTCAGAAATTGTTTTCATTTTCGTAAAATCAGTGAAGAAACAGCGCTGTACCACTTATTAAGCATATTCCTGTGGCTTAGAGCAAAATTGCTAACATAAAGTTCATACGGAGGAGAGTAAACAGTTATAAAAATTTTATTTATGACGGTATAAATATAACACAGTAAATAAATAAAAATAAAGTATTTTTTTTAATAAAAAGCGTTGCCCTTATTATAAGCTCTAGGCTTGTGTTACAACAACATTTTACAAATATAAATTACACAGACACAAACACCCAGGTCCGAAACAACTATTTGTAGGTCACAAATATTTGTCTCGGGTAGGAATCGAACCCACGACCTGTGACGCCGCAGCTAATGTCTTTTAAATTAAATTATTTACAGATATGTATATTAATACTAGTGTGTAAATGTTATCTAATTTAAAACAATACGGTTGTCTCTTTTCTCTCTACGTCGTCGATAGGTGGACTGGGAGGGAATGCCTCAGGCATTAAGTCCGCCTGTACACAATGTATCCTATTTGTGTAAGAATCTAAATAAAAATAAATAAATAAATACACTCTTCTGTACATACACTTTCATTGTTTAAACTCATATAGTCAACTCCCAATACACAGTGTTTTAAAACGTGTTTTATGTATGGCTGTAAACCATACAAATTTATGACTCAACTACAATAAATAGTTTTAACTAGCACGAAACTAGTTTTGTAAATTTTTGAAGAACTTTCGTAATCAAGGTAGTAAGAACAAATCACGAAACATTATAAGAGGCTTAATTGGTTTTCTGAAATCCGACTTAATTGAAAGTTGCTTAAGAAAGTGTAGAAGTAACTTGAACAATATTTTTAACTGAGGTTGACCTTTAAAAGTTAGCTTTTATATGATTTCATGGCAAAAATCACGTTTTTTCTCATTTAATGTATAAAGAAAAGTATTAATTAGTTTTCCTAAGTTGAATTTAAACGTTTTGCAAGCATTTCAAGGAAACCCATCAATTTCATCAGCGCAAGATGGCGGAGTAGTTTGAATTTATACATAGCTTCTTACTGTTGTGCGTCATTTAGTAGTGAGACCCACACGAGGCAAACATTTAAAAATAGTTATTTAAAATGTTTGTATGTAATTTTTCAAGTTCCTGAAAATCCCGGAACATGTGCAGTATTATGATGGGATATTGAGGATCAGTTTTCTAATCGTCGCGTAAAGTTATAGAAAGGAAGAAATTTTTTTTGAACGTTTTTGACTTTAATTAAATATATAAGTCTGTAATTACTGGACTGATTTTAATGCGGTTCTTTCGAATGATTAAGACATTCATGTGGCAGAAGTTAGTTTTTTCACACGTTTTCTTTATGTGTATATGTTTTTTATGTGTATATTCAATATGTTTATTTTCGCAAACAGTAAACATATTTTGGTGTTTTTGTAATAATTAAAGTATATCTTAAATGGTGTTTGTTGCATTATTCCTATATTATCCTCGATGTCGAGTAGCATTTCTAGGTCATGTGTGAAAAACGATATACTAAGCGACAATTTCCCTTGCAGCGATATTCGTGACGTCACAGAAGGGGAAGCGGATGATAAAGCTGGGCGACTACACGTTCTATTCCTCGGTGAACTCAGGGTTCAAGATACGCTGGCGCTGTTCCACCGGATGCCACCAAGGGTGCCGCGCAGCCATATACACCGCAGACGACGAAATCATATCCATTAAGAATGAACACAACCACCCCCCATTTGTCAAACCACACCTATACCATTAAAGCAACAGCAATTGATTATAATGATTGAAATTAGTATGTTCCTTGTGGAATCTGACTTTCAAATAGGCTGATTTAAGTCATTGTTATACAAAATCTATAGCTAAAAAAATGGCTGTCTGTAAAGTCGGATTACGGGGGATAATTTTACGTGATAACGTCGTAAGAAAATATTGGTGAAAAATTGCATACTTTTACGAATTGAATTGAATTATTGCCACTGAATTATTATTATTTTGTACAATACAAAGAAGTTAATTGGAAATTAGAATCATCGGATCGCATCGGACGATGCGTCCGAGAAGAAGAGAGATAGATGGGTCAAAAGCCGAACGCTTAGGCCGATCGTGTCTGTCTATCGCTTGTTCCGCGCTCTCGATTGCACGCTCGGCTTAGCCGGAACGTGACAATGAGTCATGCTGTTTCGTGCGTGCAGCCAGCGTTTATCGATTTAAAAGACGTTATCACATTTAAAATGATAAATACAATCAGCATCTCAAAAACGTCCGCAGTAAACGAAAACGTGAAAATGTTACGTTGTCCATGAGTTTTTCTTGGCAATCTAGAAGTCTAAGTTTCAGAAAGATTGATTAGTTTCATTTCATTAGTGGTTTATATACAAAACCCACCATTACATTTAGAGGGTATGATTACGTGTTTTGTAATGATTATTGCGTTTTATTTATTTAATTTTTCCTTGTTTAAAGTCATAAAAATAATTATTTCACTCAAATTCATTTCCTAATATGATACGTAAAGGTAAATATAGTTTTTACTTTTTTATTTTCAAAAATCTTGATTTAAAGTAATTACAAAACGATTAAAAAGTCTACTTTCGCGTGATTTAAATATCAAGACATATTGAAAGTAAAGTATGTTTTAACAAATGAAGTACATACAACACAAACAATCATTTGTCTGAAGATTCGTACATACAAGTACTTGTATACACACATTCCATAATACACCGAGCTTATCTAGTCAATAATATGATGAGACAGTCATCGCACAGTAAGTACATTTTTTTTATTCAATGTTGGTAAAGCAAACCAGTGACGTCATATTTGCTGTCTCAAAATTGTGATGCCTCCTACTGGGCCGTCATATATTACATAGGTAGACTATATGTTACACGTATCTTAAATTTCATATATATTAAATTAGATTTTAAGCAAAGCCTTAACGCACATTTAATCATTGGATCAATCTATAAGTGAAGAAATCAAAAATAAAGTTAATATATCTTGTGTGAATAAAAGATTTTTGTTTTTCCCTTTAAAATAATAACATCCTCTTTATTAGCAAACTGTAACTGCCCAAGTGCCTTAGTGGTACATGGCAACGCTTTCAAAAACTAGAAATTATGGGTTCGAATTCTCTTTGGATCAATAACTTTCTGTTCTTGTGTTCTACTTTTGTTTAGGTAATACGGGCTATTGATACTGAATAAATCTAAGGCACTCTGTTCCTAAGGGCCCCTGAAAGCGTCAACGCATAGTTTTTGAAGCTTTCGCGTCGATGTCAAGCTGACGTCATCGTCAGCTATCTAATCCTCGATAATTGATAAGACACCTGTTCCTATTTTAGAGTCTCACTCTTATAGGCAGGTCTCTAATGTTAGAGACCTCTACACCAGAGTCGGTATGTCAATATTCTCCTATGGTGCTTTGATCTTGACTAGGCTCGGAATCACTACACTGTAATATTGCCATCCGAAAAATCGACCACGACAACGAGATTCCCCTCTGATAATCAAATATGGGATTTGGTAGAGGGCAGCAAATATATTGATATAGATTTGGTGCACTATCCATTTTTTTAAGCAGTGTGGTGGCATGAATATTCGATACAACCGAGAAGAAATGACCAAAAAGACTTGTAGGTGCAAGCCTTAGATGGTGGATGAAAGAGGTGCAGTAAATAGGAACGGTTAGGAACATATTTAAGATTGAAAAGGGAAAGGGGCGAGAAAGAGAAGGGAGCCATACAGCAAAGCCAAAAGGTACACGTACTTTATTTTATACTGGCTTTTTGTGTTAAGAGGGGGTACCTCCCTGGACGAGCCTTATAAACGCAGCAAGAGCTTTAATGAAGGTGTTGTACTCCACCTAGTCGCTACAATTTTTGTTATAGAAAAGAAGGTAAAAATGCAGGTGGCCCTCCTGGTAAATTGTTACCTCCGATCTTAATCTCATGAATCTTCAGAGTAATACGAGTATTGCTAATCTTGAAGTTTATGAATAAAATTTGGAAAATCGGACTCAAAACTTCCAGCTCCATAATGATTATCCACACCATACTTTTCATAAACATATCCCTTTATAGATTGCTAACGCTACAAGAATTGTTCGGTCTTTGTGGGACTCCGTTGGTGCTTATTGCTGAAGAGGAATCGTACTACTCGTTTCCGTCTCGGGTGAAATTTATTCATTTCTTTTCAATTGGTTAATACTGACTAGTTTTTTACATATTATATTGGCCGTTTTGAAATGTCAATGTCACTTAGAGTATATTTTAACTACTATAATACTAGACCCAACTTTTCCTGTATATAGGAAATATAAGAGGTTTGAAATATATTAATTTTAAATGCTATTATGGACGGCTATCTTAATTTTGTAATGCATAAACCATTTTAATTTATATTTTTGACTTTACAGACCAAACCTATCTGTGATATTGAAATAGATATTGTTTCATTCATATTAATACGAAGGTATTTTTCAGCGGAGTACATAACGTCGCAAAAGGGCAAGCCGTTGATCAAGTTGAACGGTTTCAAGTACTGCTCGAGTCAGGGCAAGGCCAACGGTCCGAAGATGAGGTGGCGCTGTTCCACCCACTACCCACAAGGCTGCCGCGCATTCCTCGTCACGTTCCAAGATGAGATAGTGACCGTGAACGAAGACCACAATCACAAGCGTGTTCATTGATTTTAGTCAGTTGTTAAGATTTATTTCTAGACTAGCTGCCCCGACAGATGATGCCCGGTTGGCGCAGTGGCTAAAACGTTAGCTGCGGCGTCACGGGTCGTGGGTTCGATTCTCACCCAGGGCAAAATATTTGTATGAGATCTGGGCGATTGTGTCTGTGCAGGGTATGTTTGTAAAACGCCCTTGTAACACAAGCCTAGAGCTTATAATAAAAGGAATAGAATAGAAAGGATAGAAAAACATAAATTGTTTTGGTTGACTTCAAATGCCGACAGCTGGGACAGACGTTTTAGTTTACTCTGTGTTTTCTATGGGAAAAGAAAAGTGGTGTTTTTGCTATTTTTTTCGCAATTTTGACGTTTTCTCTCCATAAGAACCTTCCTTATGGCTTATCGAAAATATAAAAACGAACAGTCGAGTCGTTATCGAGTTTTGCGCGTAATAACATATTAAGCGATTATATTTATTTATATAGAAAAAAAAACTTGTAGTTGAAAGGCTAACATATTTGCTTCTCATTTGTCTTCTTGTTCGTCCTGTTTATGAGAAGGGAATTATCAAAGACCCTTTCAAATAGTGCCATTGTTGTTACGGAAGGAGTTAAGAAACTATTGGTTTTATCACCCACAGTCATCCATAGTCTTATTTATTAATATTTTAAATATCAGTACTTAATATTAAGTTTTAGATTTAAATAGAAATTGTACTTAAAAGGCTGAAGATATCGCTACTCCTTTTGTATTCCTATAGTTATATAAGATTGTGACGCCACCGAAAAGTAATATTTTTGTTGTGGATGGGCTCAGGTAACTATGATCCTTTTGTACTACGAAGCATAAGAAACTACAGCTGGCCGAAAAGGCACCACCGACTGATAATTCCGCTCAATGTAGGCTTATACACCGCGCCAAAGATGCATGCATCCCTCTTATGCGGGAAATAAATTTTTATTGCGGTCTATCACGGCCTAATTATACAGTTGATTTAAAAATATACCCTTGATAATTAATTGGACAATGGATATTTTGGATTATTGGAAGTAATTGTAAACGTAGGAAAAATATTAATTAAAAGAACAACAATTTAATAATAATTTCAAGTTCATTCAATTACTGTAAGTTTATATAAAATAAAATGTAAGAAAAATATTAATTGAAAGAACAACAATTTAATAATAATTTCAAGTTCATTCAATTACTGTAAGTTTAAATCGTGTAAAAAAGAAAGAATTGTAAATGCTGTGTGTTTACGTGTATGTGTTACATGTGTGTAACTTGTAATTATGTATTCTTTATCTTGACGTTATTTAAATTTTAAAACGGATGAAAAATGGATCTATATGTGTATATATACTGTTACTAGTTACTTCCCGCGGTTTCGCATGACTTTTTTGCATGTCCTCAAAACAAATTTTTGATTCAGCTAACTATCTGTGTGTCAAATTTCATCCAAATCTATTTATCCATTTTGCGTTATTGATATATGAGCAGAGCGATTCTAAACAAAATTTGCTGCAAAAAAATGTATATAACTGTTGTATATAATAAACAATCATTTGCGTGACAAGTGCATTTGCTTAGTACGTTTAATAATTTTTCTGATCCGTTTGCTGAAACAGATTCTGAAAACTATGATGACCAGAAACTCTTTTCTTTCTGGTCTAAAATTCTGCTAAAAGAAAGCTTCGACATCATTCCTATCTCACGTCTTTGATTATGTGGCAAAAGCTCATAGTGTCGTAACAGTCTAATTAGAAGGACGGAAAGCATCGGTAGTCAATAGATAGCTGTTCGTATCCACCACAACTCGGAACCTGATGCTGATGGTTGTGACGGTAGTAAAGCTGTGGAGGAAGAATTAGTGAATCCCTTCTGCCCCCTGCACGAATACCACATTAGTTCCTGGTAGTGCTCAATACTATATCCGCAGATGCGAACCAGTCAACTTCCTTAGACCTCGAGGCGAGGGGCTTGGACGAATATGTTGCTTCAGATAGGAGAGGTCAAGTGAAATAAATTAAATACCTTCTCTGTATGTTCCGATAGTCTTCTGTATGGAGTGGATTGGGAGGATTTGAATGATGAGGAGTCGCTCCAGCTAATAAGCCGAGATGCTTAGGCTAATTTGCGGAGATGCTTTTTCGGTCCTACTGCTATCAGCATTTGATGACCGGTTGGCGCAGTTGGCGCAGTGGCGTGGGTTCCATTCCCACCCGGAGCAAATATTTGTATGACCTACTAATATTTGTTTCGGATCTGGATTTTTGTATCTGTGTAATTAATTTATGTATGTAAATCACCCTTGTAATACAAGACGAAAGTATTTATAAGTCTTTATTTAAAAAAAGCATGGAACACCCATTTGATGATTCATTTTAGATTTTGTGTATAGAATTTGCGTAATAAAAAGGTTTCAAATATTTATATAAAGAAGAAGACATCAGGTGTTTGCTAATGTACTGTCTATACTTAACGTTTATATATATATATGTAATATCTTCAGGTAGTTTTTCATTTGTTTTGCTTCAGAAATACTTGTAATTAATTTTGTTTTAAGAATCAGTTTCAAATTTTTAAAAATAACAACAACCCATACAAATCGTTTTTTAAATGGTGAGTCTCACCACAATCCTTTATAGTTATCCACCGTGAGCAAATCTTTGTTTAATCTTATAAAATTCAAAAATAGCCTTATTATATACATATATTATATTTTTCAAATGCATTAGTTATCGTTACACGTTAAAAGCACAAAAGTTTAATTAAAACTGTGGTTTATTAAATATTTTTTTCTATATTAATTGCATTTCTTAGTTTGTTTACTGTATAAGGCATAGTACTTGGTTTTATTTATTTTTTTCGATTTTACAAATCAAACTGCATATTTTTATTATATTGCCTTTAATAATTTTATGATTTTGAAACGCTTTTGACATTTTAACATAATAAAGTGTGAAATTTTCAGCGGAATACACAACCTCTCGTAAGGGAAAAACATTGATCAAGTTGAACGGCTTCAAATATTGCTCGAATGGTTATTACAATGGTCCAAAATTGAGATGGCGCTGCTCGACCAACTATCCAACTGGGTGCCGGGCCTTCATCGTCACATTGAAAAATAAGATACTTAATATAAACGAAAATCACAATCATAAACTACAATCATGATGTATTTGGTTAGTAAATTCTTAATTAAATAAGCAACACTCGTAACGACTGAGGATTGTTATTTCTTTAGTCCACTAGCGATAAATAACTCGTTTAAGATTTTTCAACCAATTTAAAAAAAAAAGGAGGAGGTTCTAAATTTGACTGTATTTTTTTTAATTTAAAACTTTTAGTGGGTGAACCGATTTTTATGATTCTTTTTTTTATTTGAAAGCTGGGGCTTCACCTAAGATCTGACAAATAGTTTTTAAGTTACTGACCAAATAGTTGAAGTTAAAGTTGAGGCGCTTGTAGTCGGCTTTTTTTCAATTTTCTGTGAAAATAATACTTGTTGCAAAATAGGTTATATTGTGCAAATCCGATAAGTACTTAAAAGTTATATAATTTCTACAGTTGACAGTGCACATCTTATAAACAGCACATATCAACTTGCTTAACCAGGGGTGACTTAAAATATCATGGTAACAGATTAAAGGTTTGTATGTTTGTGTGAAATTTGACAAATACATTATAAGTCATAAATATTTTAACGATGTCTACATTTGTATTTTTTATACAGTAAGATATAATTAAGATACAAAAATACCCTCATCTATTCAATATGTTCATCATTAATAAGATGTTCATCATCGCTCACACATGGCAAACATGTCCACTATCCATCTCTCTCATCAATTTGCCGTAAAATTAAGAACCTACCAAGAGCTTGTGCGAATAAAAAACGTTTGAACTGAGTCAAATGGATTAGCAAAAATCGGGTTACTTGAGGTTTTTTTTTTATTTGTTTTTTTTTTGTACGAAACTAACAAGTATTGTATTGTATTTACAATCCTGATAAAATGCGCAAACTTTTAATGGCACTTGCCGAGGCACTTTAGTACATTTCTTTAAAGGAGGTCGTTTCAAATTTGACAAATTTTGAAAATTTCAAATTCATAGTTTAACAAACAGTTAAAATGAACAAAAATAATAAAAACTAACCACAATAACCGAAAAATGG
>DWHK01000507.1:0-13728 GCA_018247855.1 Graphium androcles | reverse complement strand
TGGCCGTAGAAGTGCAGCAAAAGCTGTATGAAGGATGTTATGCTCTACCACCTTACTTTGCTCGCGTTTTGTGTAGTCAGTTAAAAAGCCAACCATCGAGTTTTTTAAGCTTCTGAGAAGTAAACAAAATTGCCACTATTGAGATTTTACAAACAACTTGTGTGTCTTAAACAACTTGTGTATATTATTAAATAAAAAAAAAGTTATATATAAAATAAATATATTTGCTTAATTTTGGCACCGAAGTTTATAATTTTTTTAACTTCGCTCCTTACCTCTTTCTTCTCACATTCAAACGATAATATTTAGTGTCTTTTATCATGCTTATTAAATGCTGGTATAGTTAGACCGAATATTTCACCTTCAGAGGTAACTGCTAAGAAATTAGCACTATACATGCATATGTTTACCAGATGAAGTAGTAAATAATAGCAATTTATGTTTAATGGTCCAACAATTTCCAACTGTGAGTGGTTAAATAGGTGTTTTCGGAGAAAATTTACGCTAATGAGTAAGATGGGGAGGGCTGGAGTGCTCAAACACTCGCGAACGGTCGGGCTGAGGACCCGGACCTCTTCGCCGAGGGCCCTCTACATAAACGGGTAAACGCTTTTATACGCAATATTCGTATCGCACCTAAAACGGCTTTTGCCTTGTATTTAAGCGATATTTTGCCTACGACTTCATTCGGGTTAAGATAGATTTTGTTAATAAGCGGTTTTTCCGTAATATTATATATTTTTCTGATATCCCTGTTCCTTCTTCTGAATTCCAGTCACCATGCTGCAATTTATTTATGTGTACCTAGCTGTACTACAAGACTACCGTTAAGTTATTTTCCTATACCTCGGATAGAATATGTGGAGTAGCACTTTTATATGGATACAAGTACCTCTAGCTGCCTCCGTGGCCTAGTGGTATAGGCCCTAGCTTTACAAACTGGAGGTCGTGGGTTCAAATCCCGCGGAGGACAATGGCTTTGTGTTGTTGTTTCTTGGTTGGGTTAGGGCAAAACGGGTCGATCACCGCATGCGTCAAATGGGCTTATAAAAATCGGTTCCGGTTTTCAGCAAGACCTTTGACAATCGTTAAAGAATGTCAGTGCCTTCAAATATACTGACAACTAATCCATCCTTTGAATTCAATTTTTCCTTGGCCTGCGGAGGTCAGATGCCAGTTGCTCTGTGTAAAAACTGATATTCAAGTAATATTTGATTAGATTATAAGCCGACTCCAAGTAATTTAGGATTAAGGCTTGGATGAAGAAGAAGAACTAGTACCAGTATTCTTTACCCTTTTGGTACCCTTCATAACGTGTATGCCAAATAATCTAACGATAGATTGAGTACCTAATACGTAAAAGTATAGCAAACTCATTATAAATATTGTAACGTTATGTCTTAGAATAGTTTGGTATATATTTGTTGGACACATAAAGTATTTAACTAGTTTAAGAATAGCTTTTCTATTTTTATCATGTTACCATGTTTTTATAACTCGCTTTCTTGTATGTATTGTGTATTTTAAACTAACTTTCCGATGAGCTAGATATTTGACAGAGCTCAGAGGTGGATGACAATGCATGAAAATATAAAAAATGATTCTTATTCCTTATTCGTACCAATATGCTTGTATTTCTTTCAAACAGTAATAAAACGACAATGTAAGTCGTAACAAATATACGCGAGAGGCTCTGTTAGCAAGAATAAGTTTTATTTAGTTGATGAATTCCAAGGAGACATATACACAATCTGTGTTAAAAAACTATTATAGGCAGTCTTTAAATATTGACCGCGCTTTCTCTTTATGATATATCTTGCATTTGCACGACAGCATAGCATTCATAACTTTCTGTTTTTGTAAATTATTACTTAGGTAAAACTAAAATGAGTTTTACCTTCAGTATAAATTTCTATATATCTTCTGAAGTAATCTTGGCAAGATTAGATAGATAATATGACAGCAAATCTTTTTTTTGATCAAGCAATGAAACAAATAATTACATAAATTATTTGTTAGTGTATGGTTTGTATAGTGTCTTCAACAATTTAAATAATATATGAATCCAAACAAGTACAAATTAAAACCAAGCCTTTTATAAACAAAATCTTACATAATTATTAAGAAAAATTTCAACTATTTCAAGATAAATACTGAGCATCACTATCAATTTAACACGGATTTAATTCTCATTTGCGCGCTCTACTGGATTTTATCTCGTAATACAACTTTTGAATCTTTTTCCACTGTCCTCCGATAAAAATGGGATTTCGCGATGCACTTTGGTACAACAACATCGCTTGCAGCTAACTCGCTGAGGGCCTCAGGGCTTCAGTAAGCCGCTCACGTCGCCGGGGCTCTAACCTAATTACTGTTCCCGGAGCAGTCGCCTTTGAGACAAGGAATATTTTAAAAAGTTATTTTATGTTTTAGGTTTTAAATAACCATTTATAGTTGAAACACTGGCAGTCATGTCTTCTGTGTTATGTTATCTTAATCTATTGATTTGCATGAGATAGTTTGATTCTGATGACCGTTTGGCGCTGTTGCTAAACCGTTGGCTTCGGCGTCGCAGGTCTTGGGTTCGATTCTCATCCGGAACAATTATTTGTATGGCCTACACATAATTGTTTCGTATCTGAGTGTTTGTGTGTATTTATATATAATATAATTTATGTATGTAAATCACCCTTTCAACACAAGCCATAGAGCTTTTAGTTAGGGCAACGTTTTTATAAAAAAATAGATAGTACTTCATGTCTTATACAGGACTTTTTAATTATCTTTGTCCCAGGTAATAGCCGACAAATAGTCCAGAATCTTTTCGAAGAATTACATTGTGAAATGGAAAAAAAAATTTCACATTATTATTCCGGAATAATGATGTGGAAAATATTTTTCCAAATTCCGGAGTTTTCCGTAAAAAGCATGCATCCGCAGTCTTCGCATAATTCTATCAGAATTTCCTTGTGTAACTGTACACTAAATCAAGTGGTACTATTTCTACATTTATGTACGGTGACGTACGTGTCTTCTAAAAAATATTTCCCTCCGACTCTGTTTCGTAAATTAACGAGGGTGCAACCATTTCACGTAAAAGTGTATCGAAAACGATTGTCACCCGGATTTCAAGAGGCATGGGTGCACTTGTCGAGATACTAATGAATATTATTTAATCGAAGAGGTCTTTTAATCGATAGATACAAATTATTTCGATATTTAATTTAGTCGTATAATATGATTGATTTTTTTAATTATTTTGAAATTACTAGTATTAAAAAAAATTGCAAAGGAATATTTTCAATACATGATTATCTTACTCTACATAAGGCTATCTACACTATTATTATAAAGAGGAAATATTTGTATTTTTTTGTGTGTGTATGTTTGTAATGAATAAACTCAAAAACTACGTTATATATGTTTATCTAGTTTATAAGCTATCTGTATGTACAATTACATCCAAATATATATTTATCACATTTTACGTGATTGAGTAATAAACATCCAAACATTCACATTAATAATACTAGTATAGTGTAGAGCTTTATGTCATAGATGAAAAAAATTTCAATTATTTATTTATTTTAAGCCCTAAAATGTTCTGTACACCGCATCAGCTTTAATGTCTTTACGATAATAAAGCGTGTGTCAGACGGCGTTTGTCTCAATTATTAAAACCTCGGCGTCTTTACGTCTAAATGTTTGCCGGAAGTACGGGTTCATATATCAGTCGTGCACACCGTAAATATTCAGGGCCCTGTGTGTCGTGAATATATCTTTTCTAGCTTTAATAAAGCATGAAGCGCGGTACCCTCTGGAGGCGACTCCGCAAATACGCAAAGTAAACTAGATGCATTATTGAACGCCACCCCAGTGCGTCGCCCGTTTCCCGGATTTCGGGGCATTGGTCACATTTTATAGGGAAACTCATTCCATTTTCAGTGACTGTTTTGTACAAGTTCCTGGAAATGAATTTTGTTTTTATCTCTTAGTAAACTATAAGCAATAATTGTGTAAACAGTTCTGTTTCTAAATTAAGTTTCGAATCCTTAAATTGCATTTAATAATGTTATTTGAGGCAGCTAGTCTCAATTAAGATTATTAAACCCTGTCTGTTGTTTCACTCGCATTTTCAAGGTTTATTTTTTATTTGTACAGAACAATGACCCTTTTTCATAAATAAAAGTAGCCTGAGTTACTTTATATACCATTACCTATCTGCTTTATTATTTATTACCTGGTCCAAAGTCCTGTCAAAATCAGTCCAGCCGATTAGGAGATACGGACACACGGACACATATGATAAAAATGTTAAAAATTGTTTTTTCTTCATATGCATTCGGTATACACACTTATATTTATATGTATATCATAAACACTTCACTTTTATTTATATGTATAGATTTAATAGAAAATAAAAAAAAATAATTTTAAAAACATTTTGGGTTATCTAGATTGCAGTCAGTTTGGAAGTTCCAAAGAATTTGCTTATATGCGTTCCGTTAATACTTTCATTTAACAACGTAACGTAACGTTTATTCGTGTGTATCAATATATGACGTCCGTGGGTGACAAGTCGGAATTATGGAAGAAGGCTATAGTTTTTAAACCAAATGTGGCAGATTTTTTTTATTAAAGAACTTCAGGTTACTGCATCATCTATTAATGAATTTATTTTTCTAATATTTCTGAATTTTAATGTACAGCTCAGATTTTTTAAAGTTTACGGTTTTCTGCTTCACACTAACCTAATCCAGTATTTAGGGTAAAATCAGGGAAGAGGGAAACGAAGGTACAAACATACAAACAAAGATTTTACATATTTTATGCACACACACATACATACACTGCATCAAAGAGAAAATCTGAAGTCGTTATCATTTAACATTTGCTGTAATTATTTTCTTTTAATTCAACGTATCAGACAGTTGCCCAGATTCGGGTCAATTTAGCATATGGTAGCTCAACATGTGTTTGAAACATATTTTATATTTGTATAAATTATAGATATTTTTGTTTACGTTTCTTCACAATAAGCACATTTATTGCATCGATGTGTGGGCCGCGATATTAAATTGCAATGGAAATTATAGAGATAATTTATTTATTTGCAACACCAATATTCATTGTCGAATGGTGTCACACGGGTAAGAAAAGTATGAAATTATGCACGCATCCAAAGTGTCCTAATTTTCTATCCTGTGTGATTACATACTTAAGCAAAATAAACTGTAAGCGGCTTAGTGGTTCAGTCCAAGAAGGCGAAGGTCGGAGGTTCGAATCCTTCGGTTCGAATACCTTCTTAAAGAGACGAGAGAGGGGAAGAAATAACGGAGTAAATCTAGCATCCCGTAAAAAATAAATGACAATAACGAGAATTATTTTTACAGAAAATTGCGGAACTGGCTTTAATCACCGCATAGAAGCGAACTTTGTGATATATTTTTCCTGCTATTTTGATTAAAAAAGTAAAATACTGAACCGATTTTTAGTAAAAAAAATATGGGACCTGTTTGAAAGTATACTTTTGAAATAAAAAAAGATTATTGATAACGGTCCATAATTTACGGAGATATCGCTAAACATACATAGAAAAAACAAAATACTAAAGTCGGACATAAAACCTGTTCCTTTTTTGAAGTCGGTTATAATAAATGAATGTAATATAAATGTACTAACAATGCAGTTTTATTTTTCATTAGAAATAACGAAATATATGGGTGTTATTTTGTCGGTAAAACTTTGAAAAAAAGTCAATTCTGCGTTCTTTTTTCAGCAAGCCTGGGTGTCTTATTATTTTAAGCTTAGTCTCCTCTAATGTTTAAGTTCTCACATTGGTGCCAATAATAATTACATCTGTTATTATATCTACTGTATTGCTCCTTTCTTTGTGATTTCAAGCGTATGTGCGTTTTATGCTACCACTATAAACTTTTTCGAGCCAGCACTAAGTCATTAATCTTCCACAGTTATCTTAGTTTACTTAAACTTTACGGCTCGTATAAATGGTACTAAAGTGTTCATATCCTGTCAGGGATTTATTTTGGTTGTCCGGGATTAGTAGTTATAAATTATTTTCTTTCTTTTCGACTTATGGCCGAAGGATCTAAGACCGCAATACGTCATTTAAGAGACAATGTTTAATACGGTGCGAAGATTTTATTAATGATTTGTTTTTATTTTTTAATTCTAGAATATAGTGGATCTTGTTTACAATATTGACCCCTTCTACAGTGTCTTTAAAAAATAAACGAATGTGTCATATTATATAGCTTTATTTAACAATGTGCACATAATTTTATCTAATTTAACAATAGTTTAATGAAACAGTTCTTTCGGAGCTTTTAAATCTTTTATTTATAAGCAATTTTAAAATCTTATTTATTTTGCCTCTCTGATTTTCTTTTTGACTCTTTAAATAAAATGATGCCCTTATTTTAAGATCTAGGTCTTTTTAACATCTAGGGAGAGCGTTTTACACACATAAATCACATATACCCAAACACCCAGAAACGAAACAAATATTTGTAGTTCGTACAAATATTTGCTCCGGATGGGAATCGAACTGACGACCTGCGATGCCGCAGCTTACTTTATCCTACGCTCGTATATTTTTAAAGTATACCGTTAATATTACAGTACTACTAAATTTGCTCCACGGGTTCACCCGTCATGGAACCCCATGCAATATTTCATTGTCCTGAGCCATATGTTTCTTGAGATAAAATATTCATATGTGTATTATCAGTCTGTGTTATTTCGCTTTTAGAAGTATAGATTTGTAACTTTAAATTTTAGTGCTTGAACCATACTCACAAATTCGTCCAATAAATATTATTAAGTTAAAATCCACATTCATCCACAAATAAGCACTTTAGAATCCCAAAGATAATCCATCAAAGCATATTTTAATAACATCTCAGGGCAAGGCATTCAACGAAGAACAAATTTCAACCATCTGGAAGTATCAAAGTAAATTGGTCGCTATATCACTCGCCTACAGTTTGATTTAGAGCCGTTTGGTGCAAACGAATCAAAAGACGGTACATTAAAGTGACAATTTCGAAAATGAGACCTAGTGTTTGATATAAATCACCGTCCAATTTATCTAGATCCCCCTCCCAGTCTGACGGATGACAGGGGCGATAATTAGTATGATCGCGCTATTCCGGGACCAGCTGTCGGACGCCCTTCCCTTGACGCTCTAAAAATGGCTGCAATCAGCCGAACTTTGCCTTTAATGCCTCTAGTGTTCAAAGAAGAGTCGGATGTCATTTGGAACGGATTCAAGCTGTGAAAATATTATAAAGAAACCCATTAATGATATAAAACTTATTATAAATATGAAAAAATCTAAAGATATTTTAGCGCAATGATTCGTGTGAAATCTTGCACTGTTAATGTTAATGTGGAAAATTTAATGTTTATTAGTAACTTCGTTATTCCAAAGCCAGATCGGCTTAATTTAATTAAAACATTAATTATTTACTTTAACACAATATTAATTAAAAAAACATCAATATTAATTAAAAAATAATCTGTGGTTAGATGGTAGAGCAAAACATCCTTTCACGGCGCTGAATTGCTAAAATGATTTGTCATTTTATTTTTATATTAATAACGAAACAAATTCTTTAATCCTGTTTTAAAAACATTGTGCGAATGAATAAATTATAATAAAAACGAATAAATTGCAGGATTCCGGACCGGTTGGCGTAGTGGCTAAGACGTTAGCTGCGGCGTCACAGGTCGTGGGTTCGATTCCAACCCGGGGCAAATATGTGTATGGCTTAAAAATAGTTGTTTCAGATCTGGGTGTTTGTGTCTGTGTAATTTATGTTTGTAAAACGCCCTTGTAACACAACCTTAGAGCTTCTAATAAGGGGAACGTCTTTTTTTTTTTTTAAAGATAAGCTATCATGGTTGCGTCCTGCTTATAAAATTATTAAAAAGAAAAAACCTTCTTTATGAATTTTCAATTGTTTTCCTAGGAATCTTTATTGACTTCAGATTATAAGGGGGAACATACATTGATAAATTCGCAAAATAATTACTTTCTGCAATCTTTGAAATACACACAATTAGTTAACTGATGAGGCAACTGCTAAATTGGTTTATTTCTCGTACTTCCACAGCATCATGTCTTACGAAGTGTTGCTTTGGAGTTCTGCAGCCGGATTAGATACTATATTTATTTTGCAAAAGCAGGCAGTTAGGGCAGTCTATAACCTGGTTCCACGCGAGTTGGTGCGCGATATTTTTGGCAAGTCAACACCTTATCATTATTATATACATATAAAAATATTATTTATTTTAGATTAGAGTTACCCTGATTTCGACTCGTAATAAAATTTATCCTTTTTATTCAAGAGCATACAAATGTCCAATAAACTGACTATGTACAAAATTAATTTAATTACATTAATTTTCAAAATTTTATGCTGTATCAATGTCCAATTTTAACTTGTATCATTTTAGACACTGGGAAGGGAACCTGATGTCCTGAAATACAAGCCTAGCTGACTGATACATGCCTAAACTATTAGGCATCAGTATTCGACATTATCTTGAACGACCTAAAATTAGTCTTGTCTATGTTGTAAAATTTATGTGGCGAGAAAAACGTTTATTATTATTAAAATATTGTAAAGGCAACGTTAGTAAAAAAAGGTTACTACTCTGTTCCACAATACTTTGAGGACCAAGAGGTGTGTAAGTCATTAACTCATGCCTTGCGAATACCCTGGCTGCTGTTCCTATTCCTATTCTAGCCTATTCAGATTATGTAAGTATTATATGCGAGTTTCTTGCCCAATCTTCTCTGGACGGGTCTAGTTTCCGAACCGGTGGAAGTTTTTAATGTTGGTAAAAGCTTAAATAATCTAAATAAAGAATTTTGACTTTACTTTAACTTAGACTTTGGATCTAGATCTAGACTGGATATAGTAAGTGTGGTTATCGACATTGAACAGAATAACAAGAAGTTTTTAAAGCCAAATGCACGTAGAAAACATAAATGTTAGGGTAAAATTTTAATCCCTGTAAAACCCCTAGCTATGTAGTGTAACTATGTTTCATATAAGTTTAAATCTAACGCAATATCGACTGATATCATTGTAGGTATGAGATTTTAGCATTCGGTATCCAAACCGATAGAGCTTATTGAGTCATTAATACGTCCGGTCATTGTTTGAAATTTTTTCAATTCAAAATGGCCTTAAAGATCATTGTAACCTGCCTGCAACCTTGGCCGTTCGAGCGTAAGGTGATATAAAGTTTTTAATAATAAGCGATATGTATTAACCCTTTTTGTCTAGTAAATCAGTTAAAACTAATTTAAGGTCCCATTTGAATGAAACACATATATGAATATCAAAGGTTTTTTTTTTATAGGAAAGGTTGGCAAACGTGCAGAGGGTTCACCTGATGTTAAGTGATCCCGTCGCCCATAGACATACACAACATCCGTAGAGTGCGTATGCGTTGTCAGCCCTGGAAATTGGATAAAACAGGTTAAAGGGTAGGATAGGATAAGATTATATTAAGGATTTGATGTGGAAAGGAGTGGGAAAAGAAAAGCGTAGGAATGGCCGTCCGGCAACCCTAAGAGACATGCATACTTTATTTTATGCTGACTCTGTGAAGGATGGTGGTACCTCCCCGGGAGAGCATGGCCGTAGAAGTGCAGCAAAAGTTGAATGAAGGATGTTATGCTCTACCGCCTATGGAATACTGTCGACTTAATAAATCAAACAATTCATACTACATTGTAAGAAACATTTTATTTTAAAAGACCAATTAAGGTTCTCGCCCGCTCTTTTCAGCAGAATCTAGTAGGTTCTGCTGAAAAGAGCGGGAAATTGATACTTTGACAGTGTAAAAAATTTAAGGTTCATAAGAACGCGCAGGGGTCTATGTGAATAAAGATGTTTTGCCTTTCAATTTAAATCAATTTATAAAAATCTCACGGAACAATGCTTGTCTCCATTAGAATAAAAAATTGATAGCTAAAGACATATTTGTGGCCAGAATAAAAGACATTATTAAACAGTAACCCAATTAATCATCCACGAAATTTACTTTTGGCAAAATACAACTCTTTGTTCCTTACAATTTAAAAGCCTGTCATTTTTTGGCAGACGGAAAAATTTGCATATAAATAAATTGCTTATTATTCGTGAACCGCTTGCTGTGTAATAAATCATTATGAAAATACTGTAAATATTTGTGAGAAGAATATTACTACTACGGAAATAATATTTCGGTAATGCCCATCTACATATCTTCGATAAATACATCATAAACATCTACTGATAACAATAAAAAGTTCTCTTTTACGTACATGTATGTATTGAGTCATGTTAGATAGAACAAAATTGTAGATGATATACTTGATACTACAAAAGTAATAAATCTTAGTTCACTAATTTAAAATTTATCAATGAATACTAGGATTGAAATTATATGCGTATAAGTAAAATTGACGTAGATACGTCTATCTTATACGATACGATACGTATTCATGTTGTCAAAATAAGAGCCTTTTACGAAACGTATGTATATATGTATAATGAAAGACATGTAATAATAAACATACGGTTTTTTACTTTTGTATTCTTTTCACTTATTTTCTCGACGTAGTAATTATAATTAGATTATTAACTGTTTATCACCAATTGCCTCCGTAGCCTAGTGGAATAGGCCCTTCCTTTACAAACCGGAGGCCGTGGGTTATAATCCCGCGGGGGTACAGTTACTTTGGGTTGTTGTTTCTTAGTTGGGTTAGGGCAATACCCCATTGCCTGAAAATTAAGATGATCCATGCGTTGGATGGGCATGTAAAAAGTCGATCCCGGTTGACAAGAAGACCTTTGACAATCGTTAAAGGATGTTAGTGCCTTTAAATATCCTGACAACTTATCCATCCCTCGAATTCAGTTTATCCCTTTGGGTTGCGGAGGTCAGATGTCAGTCGCGTAACTTGGGAATATAAGGCTAGGAGGAAGAAGAATTATTATTATTACTTCCTAGCTAACTTTCGATCACGACCACCAATCTGTTAGAGATCAGCTTTAGAGTACACGTACATAAAACAAAAAGACCTGAATCACTTGTACGTATTCTTAGAGTGAACACTAACGCCCCTTAAGAAATGTTAATTTATTAAATGATTGCCGTTACGTTTCTTTACGTTACTCTTGTAATCATTAAAACTATTTAACATTAATTAGAAGTGATTTTGGACTACAGAACTGTTCACACTCGTTTACCCGCGCTTTATAGTCACTTATATGTACGCTACGGGATCAGCTATCTGCGTGGAAGATAGTATAGTGCACAAATGTGTGCAGAGCTATCTGCCCCGTCCTTACTCTTGTAGTCCGATAGATTGGATAGACAAGTCGCCCGCAGAGATCGGGCGCAGGGCCGTCTTTTGACGTGTCTATTTGACACAGAGATTTAAACTATATGCATTGTATTGCTGTTTATTTTTAAAATTTTTCACCCGACGTTTCGAATACTTTGTAGCATTCCTGGTAACGGGTAGGATCCGGCATACTGTCTGTTCAAAAATTAATTGTGGTCTGATCCAACAAGAAACCTGGTTGGGATTCAAACCTACTACAAATTGGTAAATAAAAAGTCTATAAAACTATGTCACGGAGGCCTACCTCCGTAAAAGAAGGAAATACTATTAATAGTAAACTAAATAACAAAATTTTTATTTAAACATTTTTAATTTTTTGTATATCAACTTACGTACTTTAGTGTACTGTTGCTCTACCGAATTTATAATAAACCTATCTTTCCAGAACTGCAACGAAAATCAAAAAGCCAATTTTATACGGCGATGAAGCAGCACCGCCAGTCAGATTTGTCAGTATGACAGCTTCCATATTGGGCGTCGAGCTGGAACATTGTAAAATAGATCTATTTGCCTCTGAGAACAGAACAGAGGCCTACAGGAAAGTAAGTCCATTCATATTATACATAGAAAATAGCAGACTTGGTAGACGTTGTCGCACCCGAACTTTAGCAACCGATAGTAGCGCCACTTACCGGGTCTGCTTGTGAATCTAAACCATCTTGGATCCCACCCGAACACACTTACAAAATTTCATCATGGTCGGTCCACCCATTTAGGACGAGTTTAATTACAAACACGCAAAGAAGAACTATTTATTTAAAGATAGAGAAAAGACCGAGTATGGCAGACCTCTATTTGGACCTATCTATACAATTCCTAAGACATTACTTGCCACGCATTACCCCTCTGTGGAATCAATTGTCGCCAGCGATATTCCGAACCGATACGACTTAGGGACCTTCATGAAACAGCCTATTCCTACCCCAAAGGCGGGCAACGTTCTTGCGAATCTTCTGGTGTTACACAAGTCCATGTTAGGTGGTGACGACTTACCATCACATGAGCCACTTGTATGTTTGCCTTCTACTCTATAAAAAATAGAGTTAACTAACAACAGCCCGTAGATCACCATCGCCTTAAAGCTCGGCAAAATCATTTCATTCGATTCGGCAAAAAGAGTTAGAAATAGTTTAAAAAAAGTAGCGGCATCCGCATCGTAATCCCTAGTTGCGTCATCCCACTTTTTTATTACGCATGTTCACATGCGTGTCTCAACGGAAATTTTAATAAATAAATAGGTAATGTTTATTTTATTACTATATGAAACGTTTTTATTTTAGAAGTTATATCTTACTATATTGAAAGACGTCGAAAGAGTTTTATCAAAATACGAGCATTGACAGGTCTATCGCCTATGGGAATAGTGAAATGAGTTTTTTTTTCAGATCAACCCTCTACAAAAAGTGCCAGCGTTGGCAACGGCCACAGATAAAATCTGCGATAGCCATGTGATATCACTGTACTTGTGCCGCAAATGGGACCGCTCGTACACGTTGTACCCCAAAGATCCCGCAACGAAGGCTAAAGTTGATGAAATATTATTTTACAACTCGTCAACTCTGTTCCCTATCGACAGTGAGATATTCGTAAGCAAATTTACTGTTTTTCAGATATTTCATGGATGACTGGTTATGGCCAAAACGTTAGCTGCGGCGACACTGGTCGTGGGTTCGATTCCCACCCGGTGCAAATATTCTATGACCTACAAATAGTTGTTTCGGATCAGGGGGTTTGTGCCTGTGTAATTTATTTTTGTAAAACGCCCTTGTAACACAGCCTGGAGCTTATAATAAGAGCAGCGTTTTTTTAATATGCCGAAAAACTACTACTTCCGAGGTCTTGTAGTATGCCCTTGCTTTATGAATTGGAGGTCCTGAAAGCGAATCCCGCGAGGGGGACAATGACTTTGTATCGATATTCCCTAGTTTGGTTAAGATAATGGTGACCCGAATGTCTAAAAATTTATAGCATTCGTGTAATGTACACGTATAATAATCAACCTCAATGCCTGATCACGGATATCCTGTCGGATATAAAAGTAAAGAAAGCAAGAGTACACTTGTGTCTGCGGGTATACTTTGCCCTATAATATTCTGCGCAGTTTGTTGATCTCTGAGTAGATTGGTCTCTGTGATCAAAATTCATCTAGAAAGACAAAAGAAAATCTATTTTTCTGAATACTTTATACATATAGGTTCAAATAAATTAAACAGTAAAGTAAAAGTAACAGCCTATTTTCAAATTGTCCCACTGCTGGGCTAAGGCCTCCTCTAGACAGAGGGCATAGTCCGCCACGC